>JYJE01003854.1:0-80287 GCA_000983655.1 Zymoseptoria brevis | reverse complement strand
CCTACTAACTAACTTAAAGATTTCGCGAGCCTTAGGGTTGTTCTACGCTTAAAGACTATACTATATAGTAGTCGGCCGGTAGCCTCTATAACACTAGTAACCGGCTACCTTTATTAACGCCGAGCACCGCCTAAATAGGTCTATTTAACGTACCGTATAGTACTTAGTATACTCGATACGACTATTCTTCTACTCCGAACGAGTAATACGAACGCGGACTAGCCGAACGATCCCCTCGTTATTCTCCTTATCCTCGAATATAACCTTTATCTTAATAGGGCATTTATAGCTACGCTTAATCTTCTTCTCGTCCGGCTTAAGATAGTTACCTTAAGTTGTAGCGGTCTTATTAAAGAAGTAGTATTTAAAATACTATATACGTACGCCGTCGCTATCGCGCTAGTTACTAATTCGTATCTAGAAGTTGTCGATAAAGGACTCTACCTACTACTATAACGTCGGCGACATAACTTCCTTAGAGTCTAGCTATTAGAGTCGCTCTCGTAGTTTAATAATATTAGTAGGTGCTACTAATATCGTATAGCTAGTAGCGACTATATCTATAAGCCTCCTTTTAATACGACGACGCCGCCGTATAACGCGACCGGCAACGCTATTACGACTATTGTCGTCGTTACTCGACTCGTCTACCTCTACTTCTACCCCTTCGAGTAGCTCCGGTTTATCGATACGCGCGATCGCGCTAGGTAGGGGTAGGTCCGGCGGCGGCGGTAGTACACCGGTGCTATTAATACTAGCTACGGCTATGGCCTATATTAGCGTTACGTCGATATCTATAGCGGTGTTAAGGGGGGTGTTAAGGGCGGCAATAGTCGGCGACGGTAAGGTGTAAGCAACAACGCGACGCGACGGGGAAGGTAAGAAGCCATAACATTGCTAAGCACCGACACCGGTGGTAGTCCTCACCAAATGCGTGTTGCTAAAGTGCTAACTCTTCTTAGTGCACCCGCAACAGCCGGTTTGTTATTATAGACAGAATCCGGAGGAGCTACGGAGAGACCTTGCGAAGGCTTCATGAGCTTTGGTGCCGGCGAACAGCGCCAAGGGATCTGTTTCTGGTCTGCCACAATGGCTCAAGCCCGCAACGAGGTTTCGAGTCAAGCTCTTACCCACCTCTCCTATGCTTCTCGACGTCTGCTCGCAGCGGACACGATGGACACAATTCACTGCAGATATGCGAGCATCGCAACACGAGACTGCTTACTCGCTATGATTGAGGCATATCCCGGCCGTCAAGATTGCTGTATCAGCAAGCATTGCGATGTAATACACATCACGCTGCGCGACATGGCCAAGCGGCCATGGTTCGAAGTCGGCACAGTTGGCGGATCTCAATGCAGCCGAACATGTGACAAGTAGCTTTTATAACCATCTCTGAAAATATGAGTCCATTTTAATCCAACACCCTTGGACCGATGCGAAGCAGTCACGAAATGGTTTTGGTGGAACAGCAGCGGCCCCAATCACTGGCGAGATATCAATCAAGTTTTGCTCCACTCGGACGGTCTCTCCTTTACCAGGGTGTGCTGGTGCAATCTTTCGTTCCGGCTGTTCACTATCAGTCTGAGCGCTCGCTCCACCGCAGCATACGCACGGAGGAAGTCGTCGAGGCTTTGGATCAAACTTTAGGCAGCATTGCTCTTCTTCCCAGCTTGAGCGATCTGCGTATCGCAAAGACTGGTCGTAAAGGATTGCAACGATTTCGAAGACAACGCCGGTCCGTGCCCGGCGCACGGCTTAAGATTGGGCTCGATGTCCAGGGGTTGCCATGTAATGCCATCTCCGACCGGAGCCGGAACGCCAATACTTTGCTCAATGTGGAGCGGACGCCCTCGCTCGTATTTGGCCCGTGTATACATGGCCGTCTTTCCACTGGGCGTCCGACCGGCGGCAGTCGCTCATCGCTCCTATCATTCGTCACTCCAACTGATAGCCCGGGCAATATTTGCTGCATCATGGCTCCGGCACCACCATATACGGCTTGCAACAACTGTCACGCCGGCCACACCTTTTGCGAAAGAACGACCCGAATGCGGCAGATGTCGTGCGTCCGGGAAGCCCAATTGCACCTACCCGCTGCAGAAAAAGGATAGTGCATCGCCAGCGGCATCGTCAGCGCACCAAGTCAAGAGTAGCTCCGTCAGCACACCGCAGGTAGATTCATCGAAGACGATCCAACCACGCCGCGAGACCATGCCCGCCGAAAAGCCTACACCCGGGTCCGCCGGCCCTGCGTCGGCCTCAAACGGAAAGCGGGCCAGATCACCCGATTCAACCATTCAGTCTACTGCGAACAACGATCGAGCGAAAAGACTAGCACATGGCTGGTTCGATGCAGAGCGAGAGGCTCGAATGCCCATGCTCCTATTCGGCCATGCCGCAAAACAAAGACAGATGGAAGAAGTGAACTTTGACGAAGGGAAGCTGGACTTCGACGGTCTGGAACCTCACTCAGGCCAGCGCCTGTTGGACATTCACTGGAAACGTCAACACCATACATACCTCGTCGTCTATAGACCGGCTTTCACGCGAGACATGGCCTGCGCGGGACCATATTTTCCAAGATCCTGCTGAACGCAATCTATTTTGGCGCAGCAAGTCTCACAGGAGAGTTCCGCAAGGACCCTTACGATCCGCAGACAGCTGGATGGCATTTCCGGGAGCGAGTCCGTGTACTGGTCAGAGACGCCATGGAGAAGAGCGACATCACCACCATCCAGGCTCTCCTACTGATGACTGACTCTATGTTTGCCATGGGCGACAGATCAAGCATCGACACCGCTTGGCTGTACGCTGGCTATGCAGTCTGTATGATCAAGAAGCTTGGGTTGCAGATCGACGTTACAAAGAGGCCGAACGTCTTGAATCTGAAAGAGGAGGACCTGGAAATACGTCGCCGGGTATTTTGGAGTGCATTTGTGATCGACAAATTGCACTCGATGTATCAAGGTCAGGCGCCCCTGTTGCCGCACTCTCAGTGCGATGTTCCCATTCTCTTCCAGGATGACTACGAAGAGCTGGAGCGATGGATACCCATGACTCACGAAATCAGTCGCTGTCCAGGCTACCGTACTCGCAGTGTGTCGACTTTCACGAATCTATGCAAGCTTGCAGTCATTATGAACGAGATCCTCGAGCGGTTCTACAACCCGAATGGCGCAGAGCACGAGCCGGAAGCGTCTGATCGAGCAGTGACCTCGATCGACAAGCAGCTGACCGACTGGGCCCGTCAGCTTCCAAAGCATCTTAAAGGGCGTGAACCAGATTGGATACTTCCGTCGCATGTCATGTCTCTCGGGTAAGAGGATCCGCTGTTTCTTTGATCCACCACGCTGACTATCAGCCAGGCTATTGAGCCACGTCGTGCGACTCCTGCTCCATAGGCCATTCACCCGTCGCGATCATCTTCTATCAGCAGCCTGGAGAAAAGGCGTCTCGAGGGATCGTTGCTGCGATTTCGCAAAGAAGATCGACGATTATCACACACGGGCTCATAGGTCACTGGACAAGATACGTCTTCCTTTCCTCAATACATACGCATTATACGCCGCGGCCATTACGACTCCTGCTCTTCCACCGGACGAGTTCACGATGACGCAACGGGCCATTGAGCGATACAACTCTTGCGCAGCTCTTCTTCGGCAGCAAAGCACTATCAATCCTGCTACCCGCAAGGCCCGCGATATCGTTGATCGTCTTGAACGTTTCCTGACCACATCAGGTCCGAGAGAGACATCCACGCACGGAGCAGGTCCTACTTACGGCGATGCTCTACTAGGTAAGGACTCCCAGCGAATGACTTGAGAAAGGTGACTGACTATTGTACAGATGCTGTGGAAGGTAGCTCCGCCGGCCAAGCAAGCGAGGAGAACATCACCGTCGCACGACCCCAGCGCCAGTTCTCTTTGACGGAAGCTTCGGCTTCAGGACAACTTGACCGGGCAGTCGAAGAGATGCAGGATATTGATCTCAGAATCTTCGGCCTCAGTGATCCTGATTGCAACCCGGATTTCTGAAGTTGCTGAGCTGCGGAGGGCTTGTTTACTTCGAATTGTATCGCTCTTGTCACTTGCTTCAGTTGACTGTCGGAGTTTTTATACCTTTTGCCTGAGCCTCAATGGATTCTTGACGTTCGTACCGATGTCTTCTGTCCCTTGTCACCACACTGAAATATCCGCTGTCAAACAGCCATCCTCTTTCGTGAGCCGCAACGGACTGATAGTGGGTATGGCAAGTCACCGGACAAGACGACGGACGTGATGGTGAGAGCGGGAAGATCTCCGGCCCTGTTGTTCCTCTCCTCTTGCTGACGATCAAACCCGAACTGTCTTTGTGAGGTAGAGGGGTATACTGTTTCCTTTCTCGAGGAAATCAAAAGAGGCAGTGGGTTCTGGTGCGAACACCTATCATATACAGGTTTTCGAAATGCTTCGATCACGATGGTGGTATCTTGACAGCATGATGAGGGATGTATTGGTACGGTTGACGATGAATTCAATGGAGTCAAGGAAGAGGCAGAGAAGTGAGGTAGTGTTACAATGCATTTCATCCCATGCCATGTTCTGATCTATGTTCTGGTGAATGAGAAAAGCGCCAAGTAGCGCACTCAGCGCAGAGACTTTCCATAACTCTAAACAGACTCCTAAAAGTACAAAACCAAAGTCCCAAACGCCTACTTCTTCCCGGCCGCCATATCTTCTTGACCCAAAGTTCTTCCGCTTGTCACCGCAGTCATCTACCACGGCCTCGCAATGGCCTGCACCCGATCGCGACAGTCCTGATCCCACCGATGCGTCGAAGCACCAGCAGGAAGGACATTCAACCTCTGGCTCGGAGCACTCGGCGGCGCGCAGTGGTTGACGGGGTTATTCACGATGCTCATCACATCGTCCGTGGTGTACTGGTCCGCCACACCATGATACAGCGCCCACCGAATGACCGCCGTAAACATTCCAGCATCCTCACCACTCGGATGCTCGACCACACCATTCGCGACTTGCGCAAGTGTAGCAGCGTGAAGAGGGCGCACGCTACTGGGTGGGAGGACTGGTGGGTTGGCGCGAGAGATGTCGTAAAGTGCTTGATTCGCGGCAGCGCTGCCTTGGTTGGTGAAGGGCTGGAAGTCGGGGTGGCCACGCCACTGCACGTCCGAGGCAGAGAAGTTGTGGATGCCGTACTTCTCGTTGCCGGCGGTGCCAATTTGTTGGCGCATGGACTGAGCGCGTTTCGTGAAGGTGTCTTGATCGTACGCGTCGCGTGCGATCAGTTGGGCCTTTGCGATTTGTGCGAGGTTCCAGCCGTTCCCTTGAAGAGGTGTCAGTTTTTGAGCGCTTCGATGAGCAGGGGTTGATACGTACTGTGGTAGCGGAACATGATCTCGGGGTAGGTCGCGTGGTGTGGGAAGTAGGCGGCGAGCTCCCGAGTGGACATGGGGACTGGAGGGAGGGGGTGGCCGCGAGGCACGGCGCTCTCGATCTTGGAGTCGGTGGAAGACATTTTGGTCGATCTCTTCTTGGTGGAGTTGATTGAGTGAGATGGAGAGAATGTTGGAAGATGAAAGCGAGGTTGGTTTGGCGCTTGGTTGTCGGAGCGAGGAGTCGAATGCGTCGGAGTGGATGAAGAAGACATGGTGTAAGTTGTAAAAGAAGTTTGTATAAGCAAAGTGCAAGAGATGCCGTGGAGCACGGACGTCGAGGTCGTTAGCGGCCGCTTTTCACCTGGGATGGCTGTCGAGGCACGAGTATAGGCGGGCTTTCTGGACAATCAGAAGCGAGAGGCTCGGGTGAAGGCGGAGGGGGTAGAGTGAAGGAGGGGGAAGGAGTAAGGTCCGGGGCCGCGGTATCGATTTCGAAAGAGGATAGAATGGTAGAGTAGGAGATTTCTGCTGCTTGGGATCTGTTGTACCTGTTTAAGGAATGAATATGTTGTTTTGATCAAGATGTGCTACCACAGGACGCGGGACTGTTCATATATTGGTACGATGTTTACCTGCACTCTTCAGCCTCTTAATGAGTACTCTTTATCCTTACCTGGAGCAAGCTACGCGGCCAAACACTTTGCTACTCTATAAAAGTCTTGTAGCAAACATGTGGCTTTGACAATCGATACACATGCATTTCCATGCGTTCGGAGCAATCCGCAGCTGTCATTCACTCGCTCGATGCTACGGGTGAGTTAATTCTCTCTCGGCATGTGTGTAGTCCGTGAATACCTTATAGCGTATTGACGACAGTAGACCGAAGTTAGTCATGGTCCAGAAACCCCCTGTGACCCATGAGCCCCTGGATACAAACTTCTAGAGCTGAGCCGATCTGACCAAGGCGCCTTGGTCACTGGCGGGGCAGGCGAACAAGATTCCGCATTCAATACTTGGCTCTTGAACAAAGGTGAGCTTGTAACATTGACGCAAGCGACTTCCAATTCCTTTGACATTGTCTCTCTCTTTTTGTCGAACCCGGTCATTGAGCAGAACTTACCGAGCAAAGCAAACAAGCAAGCAATCGTCATCCAGGAAGCAACATGAGGCCGGCAACAGTTGCTGTATTGCGACAGGCATCGTCGAAGGGAGGTCCTACTGTCAGACATTGCTCTGGCTTCTTTACGGCGAACTCCACCTACACCAAGCGGCTCAATAACAACTTTGGCATTGACTTTCAGCCTACCATCTCTCCGGAAACGATCGACCAAACAGATCAAGACAACAAGTCAAAGGCAAAAGAAGCGCCTCTGCAGTTCTCACCAGCCGCGTACACATTTTGGATGACCGGATCCCACTATGCTTGGAACAGCGATACTGCTCAAAGTGATGAAGGAGTCTGGAAGACGGTCCACGATGTTGATATTAAATTCAGATAGATCGCTCGCAGCGTAGTTTGAGCAAGCCACACCAGGCTGGCTTCGTTCCACCTCTTTTTCCTTGATCTTTTGCCGTAGTGCAGCCGCCTAGTCCAATTCCATCTCAATTCCATCTTCGAAGAACTTGCCGCCGTGATCATCCACGGAAGATGGTGCTTCCTTGTACTCGCCATCATCGTCCATCTCCGGCTTCTCCTCCAGTCCATCATACACGCCGACGTAGTTCCCTCCTCCTTCGAACTTCGGGCCAGTCTGACCATCCCTCCTCTGCCTCCTCGAGCGCAAGGTCCGCCCTCCAACTTCGTCGCCCTCCGTCCCAACATCCTCATATGCCTTCTTCTGCATCTTTTCCAACCTCTCGAACCCCCTGGTCTCGTCCCGCTTCCTCTCTCCATTCTTGCCCATCTTCACCACACCAACACTAACACCCCTCTCCTTCCTCTCCCGATTGAACCTCCTCCTCGCAGCCGCATACTGCTCCTCTCCGGACCCATACTCATCCTTCAACGCCTTGGTGATTCGTTTCGTGTACAGATTATGAGACAGTTTCTTCGTCAATTGCGCGTTACAGCGTTCCGCGATCTCGGTGTTGCTGTAAGACTTTGCGAGGCGTAGAATCAGGGTTCCGGCGATGTATCTGGGATCGATGGCGCCGGAGAGAATTTCTTCGTTGGTGAGTGAGTTGAGCTGGGTGGCAGTGGGCGGACCGTTGATCTGGCGCGGGATGATTGGGTTTCGGGTTGTTTTTGGTACTCGTGGCGGCGTTTGCTGGTATGGCTCTTGTTCTGGTTGAAGAGGTCGATGGGAAGTTGTGTGGGAGATGGAGTTGGCCGGGGAGGTTGTGTTCTCGAACCAGCCCGGGTGGTGGCCGAGTTGAGTGAAGAGTAGGGATTGGTCGGCGAGAAAGTTGGGATTGGTCTGGTCGTGATGAGGATTGTCGTAGCCGTATTGCGGATAGTTTGAAAGATAGTTGCCGCCATTGTCGAACATACTGAAGTCTTCATACCCTGGTAAATTGGCAGCGCTAGTGTAGATGTTGGTGTTGGGCATTGAGTCGAAGAACTGTTCTGGTTGATACATTGCGCCGGTTGTCGAGTCATCCATGAGTTGCTGAGGCTCTGCTTGGTGGCCTGCGGTATACTCTTCATAAGGCTGGTATACCAGGCCTTGATACTGCTGTTGTGCTAGAGAGCTTGGAACACCCTCACGAGGCAGATCGACTCTCTCTGACTGTAGCTGAGGATCAATTGCAGTCTCGTACGGCTCTGCCAGCCCTTCGTTGTTCGCCGCAGGGCCGAGTGCTTCTCGACGAGACTTGAAGCCTCTCCAGCTCTCTTCAATCGCCGTTGCCCCAAAAGCATTAGTTGTACACTCACGAAACAGCCACATTGTGTCTGTGGCAGCCTTCTCGACATCCGATGAGAAGAGACAGACATGATGCTCAACATCGAAATCCAGCTTGCTGAGGATGCCCACCTGACAGACATGACCCTTGCCGTGAAGCCTTTGATGTACCTTCAGCGCACCAAGAGTCTTGTGAATATCCAGCTCCTTGAGATTGAAAGGAGGATGAGCTTGATGCTGGAGATCAATCGGGTGCGTCCAGTCTT
The DNA here is from genome assembly GCA_000983655.1 of Zymoseptoria brevis. Taxonomy (NCBI): domain Eukaryota; kingdom Fungi; phylum Ascomycota; class Dothideomycetes; order Mycosphaerellales; family Mycosphaerellaceae; genus Zymoseptoria; species Zymoseptoria brevis. The sequence continues at coordinate 71,801 of JYJE01003854.1, read as the reverse complement.
CTGGTCTGATGCCTCTTAAGGCCTGGTAAGTCGCAGATTGCTTCGGCAGCTCCATCGTGTCTCCGAGACTCGGTAGAGCATCTTTCGAGCGTAGAGACTCCAGCGATGTCGCCAATACTTCTCCTGCATTCTCGTGCTTGGTGAGCTGAACGATCAAATCTTCTTGTTGGATAGCCTTTTGCAGCTCCGATATCGCGGATCTTCTTCCTTTGAGGATGATGGCTAGACCGGGCTTGCCGAAGATGCTGTCATGGGGTACTGTGCATGTTACGATATCGTCATTCTTGCTTGCTGCCGGATCTCCTCGCTGTGGTGATGGCCGGTTGTCCATGGGGGCTGGGCTAGGAAGTCACAAAGGGGTGGAGAGGCAGTACTTTGAGCGACGCGCTGTAGATTGCACTGCTTAAGAGATGAGTCGGTGGCTGACTGGCCATCGTCCAGGCTGGTTTTGTCGCAAGAGTTGGACAGAGGTGTTTGCTGTACCAAGACAATGGCATTGACGAGCGATGTCTCGAATACGGACAACAAAGGCAAGAAGTTTCGGCTGCCGACCAGGACCCGCTGCAGGTATCGAGATCGATGTGGAACATACTGCGAGACAGCGGGCAGTTGAGACATGTGAACATGGAGAATTGAAGCGAAGAAAGAAGAGACTTCGGGTCTCGTACTGTAGTACATTCCTTGAAGTTTTGAGAAGCCATGTCCAATGCAAAACAAGCTTTCAATCGCAACGAAAATTCAAGAACAATCCATTGCTTCGTAGGCGCATCTGGTATACAGCGCATAACTTTTGAACAACACATCGCTGGAAACAAAACCTCTTCATCTCCCGACCTACTCGCCATCGCTCTCCGTCTTGACGTCGCCGTCCAACTCGCTGTAGTCCCCGCCGAAGCCATCCTCCTTCGATGCTCCGGCGGTCGGCATCTCGCTGTCCCAATCCTCCAACATCTCTCCCTCCACGTCGTCCTCCTCATCTTCGCCACCCTCCACGTATTCCTCGTCCGCCTCCTCCTCCACCTTCCGCTTCACCCCGGAGTTGCCCAAACGCACATCCTTCGTGCCCAACTCCTCGCGCTTCCCATCAAACTCCAGACGCGCATCTTTGTAGGTGACCCCGTTCCGTACAGCGTCCCACTTCGCCGCCTGCGAGATCAGCTTGGTGATCATGTTCGGCGTGCGCGGCTTCATGTTCTCCTTGACACGGAGCTCGTTGATCATATCGGACAGCTGGGCGTTGGTGTAGTGCTTCGCTACACGGAGGAGAAGCTGTCCGAAGATCTCATCGGGATGTGCGGCGCCGGCGAGGATGTCGGCGCCGGTGAGGTGGGCGTACTTGCAGTACGCGGCGATGTCCTGGTCGGGAGTGTAGGTGAACACGCGGGCGTGCTCGGGGCGGGGAGTGGCGTGGTTGGGACGGAAGGTGAAGGGGGAGAAGGACTCGCTGTACAGCGCGGGATCGGAACCGACGAAGATGAAGCGGGCGAGCCAGAGGGTGTTGGTCGCTTTCTTGTCGCGCATCGTCCAGAGAAGCTCCGCTTGCTGGGAGTAGCCTTCCTCGGTGGTCGTGTAGGTGAGAATGCCGAGCTGAAAGATGCGGTGGTGGAAGAGGTCGTTTGCGGCGTCGAGACCGTCCAACAGCATGTCGATGTTGATCTCGTCGTTGAGGAATGGAGCAGAAATCGTGGTCTGCGCAGGTTCGTTGAGGGGCTCTGAAGGGTAGTTTAAGACCTCAAGGTCTTCGTGTGGTGGGAAGCAGTTGATTCTGCGCAAGCATTGTACGGATTGCTCGACCACTTCATCGCCGCTGAGTGTGCTTGAGGTGTCTGGTGCGAGGCGGTAGTAGTTGCATGCGCGTTGGAGAGAGTCGAGCGCTTCTTCGGTACCGTGGATGAGGGTTGGTGGGACAGGGTGGTCTTTCAGGGAGATCATTCGAGTGGAAGACATCTTGCGCAGTGTGGTTGATGGATCAATGATGTCGGAGGGGTCGCTGTCGAGATACGATCGTTGACGAGAGATCGTGGAGGAGTGCAGAGTCTGATGGAGATGAAGGGTGTTAATCGGTGTGTGGTTTTTGAAAGAAGCGAAGCTCTGTGTAGAATTTATGGTGGGTATAACGAGTACTTATACGCTAGCAGGGATGAAGCTGCCATTCAAATTCGAGATATGTTACTCATTGCCCGTGCGATTGATGTTATTGTCCCTTAAAAGCGTGGGTCTCGTGAATGTGACAATGAGACAGAACAGAAACGACAAGATCGTTCTGTTTGTATTGTTGGCAAAAACGAAGTTACTGTATTCTTCATGTGATTGCCAAGCTTCCCCTATTCGAAAGATATCCAAGATCTGCAAACTCTGAGACAAGGCCGATTGCCTGAGGCATACAACTCCATTGATTGATCTTAGCCTGACACTGCTCTATCCTCATGAACAACGAGGTCGGTACAGTCTTCTTGTCTCACTGTGCGGCGATGTAGGAGTATGAAACAGCTTGTTAAGCAAACACGTCGTGGAGGCAAGATTTTATCTCGTAAGATGCCGCCGGATCTCGCCGAAAACGACGTGGGAATTACACATCTTCTTGTCCAGACGACGTCGTTTTCGTTTGAGACATATCTGCTTGCTACTAGAATCCCGGCGCTTCTACCTTTTACGAGACGAATTAATGCAGTATGAACAGGCTGAAGCTATCTTGAGGTCCAACGATTCCCTCCGAGATATTCGCGAGCGAGGTCAAAAGGAGTGGCCAGAACCAGCGCTCAGGACACTGATCATTTTCCTGCGAACCACCAGTACTGCAGTGCTTGGGCTACTTTTTGTTGTGGCTAGCGATTGACCGGCTCCAGACCCGGATGCGCCTCCATTCTTCGTGTCAGCAGCTTAGCAGTTTCGAAGCCTCTCGTGCAACACGTCTCGCGGCACCTCCTCCCCTTGGAATAACGAGAACGACCACACAATGGCAATGTACTGCTCCTGCTTTGTTGATCGATGTTTCCTCCCCTACAACCCCAATGTTCGGACAAAGCCAGCGAGCGTACAATGGCAATGTGTCGAGTCACTACTCATGGCTATGGCAGATGTGTCGTATAGCCATGCGGGATATATACCACGATGCACTTCACTTGGTATATTCACTTCACCAGACGTTACTTAACCTCCCAGAACACACGACACTTCCGAGAGCCAGCGTCCAAGTCTCAAAAGCCCAGCGACTCCTGCACTTTTGAACAACACTGCTACAACTCTTCTCAAACAGACACACACCAGCAGCAAGCATGGAGCATAACAATTCCAATACGCCGTCTGAGGAGAGCAACAGAGCTGCACCTGCGAGGGATACCAGCTTCGCAAGCAGCTATCAGCCGTTTGTTCAACGTGTGACGAGGTCCGAGCACAACACCCAGTTCCTTCATGATCTGTGGTTCTACGCCAACCAACAAGACGACGATGATAAGGGGCCCGCGCCACCCGACGACGAAGATGAAGATACCAGCATGAGAAATGCAGCGAGTGAGGAGACTCAGCCTCAAGATGACCGCGAAGCCTTGCTTCGAGCCGCTCAGCAGATGCAAGAGGCTCTCACCGCAGTTCAGAACAGATTGGCGGGCGATGCTACGCCAGTCACGGGAGTTCAAACAACTCTGGACGACATTAACGCCAGCCTTCGCCAGGTACAGACGCGACTTCACCCAAGATTGTCAGACGACGACATACAGCAATACCGTACAGAGATCGACACGCTCCAACGCACCAGAAACGAGCTTCGCATGAACCACGCGATAAGACTTGCACCGGACGAGAATATCAACACGGTGACAGTTCAAGATCAGTTCAATGTGTACGACATTCTCACCCGCCAAATCAACATTCGCGAAACCGCGATCCAAACACGTATCCCATTGGATCCGCCCGCAGCACAACTATCCAGAGCAGCCAGCAGTCAGGATAACACCATCCCAAGGCGATTGATGCTGGGAGAGACTGTCCGAGTAGACAGTACCATCCTCCTTCCCGAACGTCTCGGTCTGGGACTTCTTACCCTCAACGCCCAGGAGAGAACTCAGATGGGGCGAGTGTTGCATCGCGCCGCCAGAATCGCCGTGTTCTACAACGCACACGGAGGCACCGAGCGAATGTCTGAGGCTGACCAGTGGAGCGCCAACGACGCGATTCAGGAAGGACTTGAGCTTGGTGTTTCGCTGCCGATCCAGATCGTCCATCGACAAGGTGGCACGCGAGTGCACGATGGACAGGTTTTCGACATCCCGGAGAGCTTTTTCGAAGTCGGCCATGCTATAGTAACCAACACTCAGGCTACTCAAATTCCGGCGATCGCAGTCGGCAACGACCCTGTGCTCATCCACGGCAACCAGAATGTCGGACTGTTCGACGAGACTCGCTTCGGGCCAGGTCCAGGTCGTCAGGCTGTTCGAGCTATGAGGAGATCGACGGCTACGGAAGAAGACTTGGCTGGAGAGCAGCTTTGCTGTGGAATCTGTCGCGAGGACTTCGTGGTGGGCGAGAACTGGGCGACACTTACCTGTGGTCACCATTTCCACGCTGATTGTGTTACTCCTTGGCTGATCAGCCACGCGGTGAATGGACGTTGTCCGTACAATTGTCCAGCAGCGAGATAGGGGATCATGATATGCTGCGAATGAGAAAGAAGAAGCGGTTGAAATCGTGGTTGCCGGTTAGCATACGGTATTGCAGGCGTTTGATACTTGATTTGGGAGTCATGGATCGGAGAGAACGAGACACGAATAGCATGATACATGATAGACTTAATGGAATCGAACGATCAATTCAACTTGCTTTGTCTTCTCAGTAAACTTGATACGAAGCTTCTAATATAAACACGAGTCCGACTGAAACTTGAGTGACCGTATGCTTAATTCCACACTGGACAGTAGACAATGAGGCTGCGACCCAACGCAGCTTCCAAGTCGACCTCCTCGTGGCGAACAACGGAGGCTGACTGAGACTCGGAAATTCCTTTGTCATCACTGTAGAACAATACCGGCTCCAATGTATCTCACGTAGTATTGGCGTCAAGCCTTGAACCATGAAGCCGTAGTGATTTTTTACCACATTGGGCAATAGGCTCGTCGGTCCGATGAGCCGATGTACCTGCTGTCGGTGACGTGGACATCAACCACAGCTTCGATCACGCCAACGAACCCCGCTTTCAAACCATCAAACATCCGTAAATCTATACTGTTCCACTGAACACTTCCCAGGGACATCGTCCAAGCTCCAGAGCCTCAACATTGACCATAAAGAGGCCGAGATGGGCAGCGTCGAAGTTCTGACCCAGCCGACCATCGGCTACACTCCCGACTACGACCAGTACCTTGCGAGAGTAGAACATCGACAGCAGACCGAAAAGCTCTCCACAACCCTACCAGAGGGGATTTCCTGCTCAACTGAAGTCGAACCTCGTCTGGGACGGCAGCGACATTGGCAGAAAATATGACTGGACTTATAAGCTGAACGCCACCGATCTGGAGGAGATCGAGGCTGCATTGAGTCACTTCAAAGGTTAGCCACTGAGACCGACGACATGCTTTTCCATGACTTACCAGAGAAGCACTGAACATTCCGCTCGGTCATATCAGTCAAGACACCTTCCCATTACCAGACCTCCATTCTGCTCTCCGAAAGATATCAGACGAACTCCACAGTGGCCGAGGCTTCAAAGTCCTGCGTGGTCTGCCGGTGACCAAACATATCCGCGAGGAGAACATCATCATCTACGCCGGCGTATCGTCACATATTGCTCCTCCCCGAGGACGACAAGACCATCAGCACGACGGGAAGCCTGCTGATGTTGTGCTGGCCCACATCAAAGATCTGAGCCGCACTGTGGACGCTAGCAAGATTGGTGCTCCTGCGTACACTACCGACAAGCAGGTATTTCACACGGATGTTGGGGATGTGATTGCTTTGAACTGTCTTAATACAGCGGCGGAAGGCGGGCGGAGCAAATTGTCGAGTAGTTGGACGGTTTACAATGAGATTGCGAAGAGTCGGCCGGACCTGATTCGGAGGTTGGCGGAGCCGTGGGCTACTGAGAAGTAAGTTGCTGAGCTGCCATCGTTCCAACTCAATGCACATCTGACGATCCAAAGTTTCAGCGGCAAAGGACCACGGTACTCTCTCCGCCCACTGCTCCATTACACCCCGAGGACGACAACCAGTCCTGAGCGGATGATCATTCAGTATGCTCGCCGAACCTTCACAGGCTACATGGGATTACCGAGATCAAGCGACATTCCTCCTATCACCGAAGCTCAAGCCGAAGCACTCGATAGCTTGCATTTCCTAGCGGAGAAGCATGCCGTCACCCTTGACTTTCAGCAAGGCGATGTGCAATACGTCAACAACTTGAGCATCTTTCACGCCCGAGATGCGTTCAAAGATACTACGGATCAGCAGTGAGTCATGCCGAGGAGAGCAGATCTTGTCAGTTCCGCTGAAACGAATGCACAGACGACACCTTGTCCGGCTCTGGCTGCGTGATCCCGAAAATGCATGGCAGACACCAGAAGGTCTGACGCAAAGATGGGCTCATATATACGACGGAGTGACACCCGAGAACAGTGTATTTCCTCTTGAGCCTCGCATCAGGACGGCAAGTAGCGGCGGCAAGGAGCAGAAATTGGAGTGATCTGGGCAGAACCACTCTGACGATCAAAGCCTCATCTGTAAGCAAATATTTCATGTCGAGCCTGCTGCGGGCTAGGCCGTCGTGCAGAAAGCAAACAGAATACAGCCTTTATGCTTTTCAGACAAGCACATCTTTTCCCAAGCCCACGACACATTTTACGACTTGTGTCGGCTGCGCCGTGAAATCTGTTTCATCACACTCTCTCTGCGCATTCACTGCTTCTTGAACCTTTATACTCAATCCCAATTTCAGCTCTCCTACAAAACCAAGCAAACGATGTCTTCAGACACTCCGACCCGAGCTCCGCGACGCCCAGGTCTGATCCCGCTGTTGCACATAGCCACCGCCAGAAGACTCGCCGCCGACTCGCAAGAAGTACCTACCGTGATGCCGCCTCGCACACCAAGCCCATTCCACGCCAACCAAGCGCATCCACCCTTCCACGCGAGCATCACCGGCGGCGAAGACAACAACAACACCACAATCGGCGACAATGCGGCGGAAGACGACTTCAGCGACGATGCAGAAGAGTTCTTCTATCAGTTCTCCCCGCCTCCGCCACCGCAGACCGTGCTACCCTACCACGGCATCGAACGTCAACGCACGGTTGTCCTCGAGAACGGCACCCTGGGAAGTATCCCTACTCTCCTCCTCACAACACCCGACACGAGTAACAGCGCGGAACAAATCAACGCGGAGAAATGTAAGGGTCACGTCTTGGACGAGCACAAACGTCCGCGTCAAGGTCTTGTCGTCACGCCGAATCTCACGCGCAGAGGAAGTTTTCGCAGAGGCTGGCGTGTGCACTTTGACGACGAGACTCCGCAGATGGTGAGACATACTCCGCGACCGGACACGCCGAGGTGGGCTGGAGATGAGAGGGAGGGGATGGAAGCGTTAGTGTTGGAAGAGCCGGTGGGAGGGGTGGACATGGATGAGACGGAGGTGGAGGTGACGAGGGTGGTTGTGCCGAAGAGAGATACGCCGACAGCGAGGGCGAGGGCAGAGGCAAAGAGCGGGACGTGGATGTTCAGGAAGAAGATGGTGAGGGATGTGGAGGTTGCGTATGCGTCTAGTCCTGTGCATCAGACTCTTGCGATGATGGGTGCTGGATTGGAGGTCCAGACGCTGGACAAAGGGACGCAGTGTGGAGAAGATTGGGAGTATGAGACGTGATCGTTGTGCGGCGCAGCAGCAGAGTTTGCATTGAAATGAATGACGGCGTATCTCGAAGTACTGCATGACCAGAAGTGCCTTCACAGGGTCAGCATATACCCGAAAGACGGACGAATTGTACATACTCTCAAATCAAAAAACTTCGTGACCCCAATACCCTGAACATACCTCTGCATCACGCAGCAGGTGCTCCAACGGCCGCTGGCGGCGGCGCTTGATCTTCCAGGTTTCGATCGCCCGTAATCAGTCTCAGCCAGTTTCCAAAGGCTTCACATCCCGTCCAAGCAGCCGGTCGAGGAGTGTAGGGATCATCGAAATCGCCGGCCCACTAGACCGTGAGTCGGTGGCCGATGCAGCCTAGTCGGTTCACAAGCCCATCGGCATGATCGTCGTGCGATTTGCATTCGAACCACATCGTTGCGAGGGATACCAGTGGGGTTCTGAGAGATACGTAGAGGCCATCGAGCCGATCGAGGAAGTAGTGTGTTGTCCCGAAGAAGAGATACAATGCCAACCAAGTGAGAATGAAGGTCCCAAGTAAGAGGAGCTGTGCAAGGCTCAGTACAAGCCTTTGGTCCGTAGAGTGTCGGATGGCTTACGAAAGTAATCCACACCAATATCCCCAATTTGTTGCGGTAAATGCAACATATCAGTCTGGGAACACAGAACAGTATCCTGCCGATCATTTCGATAGCGATAGCGATGTTGATGCCGATTCGAATATTGTTGTTGCTGGTAGCAGGCACAGATGAGTTGAAGCTTATTGTAAATGGCATCGTTCAGCAAGCACCTTACAATTCGCAATACTCGACAGGGGGCAAAGGGAAAAGGAGAACCTTCCTGCCGATAGCAGACTTTCGGCACCGACAGCGCCGACGAGCTTAGTAATTCAACTTTCTTTCGACCTCACATTCCCTCGACCTTTGCATCATCACAATATCTACATACCATCCAAATATGTCTGCAATAACGGGCGGTGATACTTTTCCGTGGTATCTGGGCGTCTCCGATGCCCACTGCCATCCGACCGACACTTTGGCCTCTTTGGACGAGATCCCGAACATGAAGGCGAAAGTCCTGACGGTCATGGCCACTCGAGCTCAAGATCAAGAACTGGTGGCAAAAGCGGCGGATCGATTCGGCTTGGTGGGAGAGGACAGAGACGATGTGGACATGAAATACGAGTAAAGTCATTGCCTCGACGAAGCCCGTTCCCAGCTGACGTATCTCCAGCCCAGCTCGCAAAATCGTACCAGCGTTCGGCTGGCATCCATGGTTCTCACATCAAATGTTCTTCGAATCCGACTATGCCGGCTCTACATCTCTTACCTCAGAGCAGAAGGTTGCACATTACCAAAGCGTCCTCTCACCAAAGTCAGACGATACAGCTTACCTCGAGTCTCCTCCCGACCCGCGACCTTTCGAGCAGTTCCTCGCACAAACCAAGCAGTACCTCATCAAGCATCCTCTCGCCCTAATCGGAGAGGTCGGTCTAGACAAGGCTTTCCGGATCCCAGAGAATTGGCTGCCGAATGCGGACCCGGACATGACAGAGTGCCAATGTCGGGACAGCAGCTTGACGCCTGGCGGCCGAGAAGGAAGGAAGCTGAGTCCTTACCGAGTAAGCATGGATCACCAAAAGCGAGTCCTGCTGGCACAGTTGGCCCTTGCGGGTGAGATGGCAAGGGCCGTATCCATGCATGGCGTTCAGGCTCATGGTATCGTCTACGAGACATTAGCGTCAACGTGGAAGGGGCACGAGAGGAAGAAACCGCCGAGGAAGGAGAGGCGGAAGCTTGGTGGTGCTGCGCCGCAAGATGAAGAGACGATTGACCAGACATCGAGTCCGAAGGCTTACCCACCTCGAATATGCCTCCACTCCTACTCTGGACCAGCAGACACCTTGAAGCTGTACCTGGCGCCCTCAGTGCCCTGCAATATCTTCTTCAGCTTCAGCGTCACCATCAACAATTGGTCGGAAACTGGAGATGGCAAGGTAGAAGCTGCAGTCAGAGCAGTCCCAGATGATAGGATCTTGGTCGAAAGTGACCTACATACTGCTGGCGAGAGGATGGACGGGTATCTCGAACAAGGCGTGCGAAAGATTTGCGAGGTCAAAGGATGGGACTTGGAGGTGGGTGTGAGGCAGCTTGGGAGGAATTGGAGGCGATTTGTGTTTGGCGAAGGCTGAAGGCACTGCAATCATCACATCTCGTCGGAGCTTTATGGTCGACTGATCAGCTTGAGACCATCACGTCAAGTGATCTCTTCATTCGTGGCTCAGGCGTAGTTTTTGTTGCCACCATAAGCGTTGCTTTCAGACTGGCCATATCGTGGTAATATCTTGCTCCGCTCGGTCTGATGGCTCGGTACCCTCGCATATGTGCTCGATTGCGCAGAGAACCGTTCTTTGGAACAGTCGACCGCAGCATCTTGATAACTTCGACGCTTCTCGGTCACATCAGCTACAGAGCATACTGCGGATGTCAATGGATTTTCGGCTGTCCTGCAGCTCACACCCAATTGGCCACAGCGTCCGATCAACGGTAAAGATGCTCGTTGGCATGGAGATTTGTCCGGTCTGCGCCGGGGAGTATTCACGAATGCAAATGCTGCAGTGGGGTCATCGATGCAACCGCTGCGCAGGACGAGCTTTTGCTCCGCTACCGAAGTCTTCTTAATTTTCTCTTTGGATCGACATCATCGACATCCTTCTGCGGAAGAAAGCACACTCGGTAAGCGCATAGCCTTCTATCCTCGTTGGCCGTCCAGCTAATTCAACTACAGCGGCGACTTGCTGAGCCGCCATTCCACCCGACCAACTTCCTGCGCAAGGTCGCTGAACATCACGAATAACAGCATCAAGGTGATCGACAGAATCTTCAACATGTCTCAGCAGCAGCACACTCAGTACAACTGCTTCTTGTTCGGCGAAGGCGGCCCATGGTCTACCGTCGAAGGCGCCCCTCGAGTCACCAACAAGTTGTATGTTGCGCTCGAAGTCGACAATCTTACCGTTAGCCGCAAGCCACCGAAGACCTTCGATCAAGCGATCACCATCGCGACCCAGGTCGTGCGCGAGAAGATCTTTCACGAAGATGTCGCGTCTCTGGACCGCGCGATGTCTGGCCGTGGCGCTGGAACTGGGGATACCGGCCAAGACAATTCTGCAGACGACAGCCAGCGCATTCATGATCTTGGAATCCTCACGCAGCTTGGAGAGAACACCTTGGATGTCACGGCGCAGATCAATTCTGCAAGACCGGGAGTAGAGTCGAAGCATACTCTCTGGGTTCACCGTCAGGTCTCCTTCACGCAGTGGGGTGGTGAAGTCGTCGGCTGGAGGCCTTTGGTCAAGACGATCACAGTCGGCTTCGACGAAGAGATGATGGCCTTCATGCGGGCTCCCTTGCTAGCAGGGCCCGCCATGGCATTGATTCCGACGATGTCTCTTCAAGCACCTCCTGCAATGTCTCAGAATGCACCTCCGACTGGCACTCCACTTCATCACCAAGTCCCTCCGCTTCCGCCAGCCATCAAGGGCACTGCGACAATGCCTCCACCTCCCCTCCCTCAACAACCCCCGCCGATCCTCACGCAACCAGCCGCACCTCCAGCACCTCCGGTCACCGCGCCTATCGACCCGTATGCACAGTTCACCAATGAAGAGATCCTCTCTGGCATGGCGGGAGTGCACCCGAAGCTCATCACTGGCCAGCTCATACTTCGACTGGCTCTCCACTACGACAATACTACCCTGTCAAGACGCATCAACGTATTGTATGCAATGCAGGGTCAGGGCACGAGAGGCGTCGACGCATACTCTCAGCGTATTTCCTTGGCGAACAAGAGGGTGGCGGAGGAGGATCCATCACTCGGCGGGTACGAAGCTGTGCGCTTGCGGTTCGATCGGGCGAGGCGGGCGAACGGGGTCAATATCAATGTGACGAGGGTCAATCAGAGGCATTGAGGGGGGAGATGATGTGGAAGATTGACGCGGGCTCATTGTTCTTCGCCAGGTGGGATTGAGAACTCAGGAGGGTATGGCCGGAATGGGTCGGCTTTCTTTGAGGCGGGGGTCCAAACTGCTTTGTCTGCTGGTGCTTTTCTGCGGTTGAGCGCTGCTACGACGTTGAAAGAATCGGAACAAAGCTATACGATCAAGGATCTGCGCTGTTGTTGGCAAGCTGAGCTAGGTGCAGACGGTGCATTGCTGGTTGTCAAAAGTTCGAGTGGTGCTCGCTAGACTTAACGCTTGTTTTACTACCTAAGCTGTGTTTGCACAACAGTTCCTCCCTTACCAGCAAGCCTATTGAGCTCCTACAAATGGTGCCTCAAACCCGCAATGAAGCAGTAGGTATCCTGGGCGCGCCCAATGATCCTAGGTATATCTCTGACCAATAATTCCCTTGTATAAGCATCATTCCTTCCTCAGGCATCAATATCAAGACTCGCTTCACTTCAGGTCTAGCTCCTTCCTAATCAGGATGTCGATATGGAGGTATGTTGGGCTAGTAACTTGTCGCTGCGCCTCCTCCAAGGTCGCGCATGACAAGGCTTTCCCTACACTCACCTTCGATCAACCATCTCTCACCTACTTTCAACTCCGTCGAACACAGCGCAACCAGAACACCAGAACAAACAGCACCACTACGTTCGTTTCCCAATCCCACGCCATCGAGCACCTGCTAACATTCCGACAGCAACCCTACAGGACTGCGTTTATCGTCATCATGGAAAAGTTCTTCCTTTACTCCCTCGAGCCGATCTTCCAGTACGATGGCGTCCCACTCACAATGGCAAAAGGCCCAGGCCAGGACATGAACGCCAGCATCACTGTCCGCGGCACCGGCGAGGCAATCGTGCAACTACAGATCGCCTTCCAGCACGATAGACTCAGCTTCCCAGACGAGTGTTATCAAACAGGTGCAGCAGCATTCGACGAAGCTCTCAAGTACCACATGAGTAAGGACACTCTTCCCACTGAAGATGAAGTGGCAGAGATTGTTTCGCAGCAGAAAGAGGCGGGCATCACCGTCGTTACTGAAGAAGACTTCCACATCGACCGACAAAACACGCGTCGCAGGGCTGTCACGCCTCATATCCACGCCGATGGCTTTGATATCGACTTCGCGTCGATGATGCTTCGCGTCTTCACCAAGGGCCATGGCAAAGGGCGCATCTTCGATATTGGTATTGTGACACTCGATGCCGAAAACACCGTGTACCAGGTCGATATCATGCCCACTATCGAAGGAGAGATCTCCACTGATACCCTGTGAATGATGCGGAAGATCTGGCAGAAAGAGTCGGGGGTGGTCGAGACCTGGACGACTCTTCAGCGCAACTCGTCAAGCGCGCCAGCCAACGACACAGACTTCGACTTGCAAGACGCATCATCCACTTCACCCGCGTTGAACACTGTGCCACTTGCGCCACTGTCTTCGACATCGACGGCAGCTCCGTATCCCTCCGCGTCAGTCAAACCGCTCGCCTGTCGTCCTCACTCAAGCCTTCATGGCACTACACCAGACTCAACCACGCAAGCACCGATCTCGCTACCTGCAGCCAAACTTGCTTCAGATATCTTCGTCCAACCTGATTCGTCGGCCGGGGCCGGTCACACCGACGAGGAGATTCTTGACGGAGCAATGGGCCCAGACAAGATTACAGGCGATGTCATCCTCCGCCTTGGGATGAAGTACAGCAACAAAACACTGACTCGTCGAATCAACGCGCTGTACATCAACGCTGGAAAGAAGGCCAGAATTGACAGTGCCATCACTCATCGCCTCACCAACGCTTTCGATGAGCGTGCCGCTCTTCTCAAGCTTCGGTACCCGAGCGGTGATCTGATCCCGCTGAAAGCACTGAAGGAGCAGTTCGACGGCTATCGCTTCGCCAACAAGCTGAGGGCTCGCAAGCCCAACGGCTTGGAGTACCAGGACAAGGGCATCAAGAAGGCAGATCGAGTCGCACGTCCACCAACGGCATACTCACGTCGGAAGGCGAAGGCGGCTCGGAAGAAGAAGGAAGCGCAGGAAGATGATGTGGAGGATTCAGAGGAGGACCAGGTGGATGAGGGCGCTGAGGAGGAGGTCGACAATAACGGTGATGAGGATCTGATGGACTTGTCGTGAGCAGAGTGAAAAAGTTCTGCACACATGGCAGCTGGTACAGAGACGGCGCAGTGCTCTTATCTACGATGGCGCTAGATACTATGGATTCACGGATGGCGCTCTGCTTTGATGAGTGTCGGACGTGATGAATTCGTCACGCCGCACTGACACAGCGTTAACGATGGAAAATCATGGAAGCAGATTGATCAGATCGAACAGAAAAGGCTCTCTCGAGCCGCACACAAATCAAAAAGTCCTAGAACAAGGCAATAACGAAGCATAGCAAACAGAGTAGGTCATACAAAAGTCATTGATCGTTCGACTCGTCCAAGTTCTTGTCGCAGCCTGATTCCGATGGTCGAGTCGCCGTATAACCATGCCACTTCATCTCCACATTGTATACACCGCTACGCTTCGGCGAAGAATCCTACAGCTTCAGGCCAAATTCGGGAGGACTTCACTTGCCGCGCTACTTCCTAATTGGGATGTTGATTAAAAAAGCGCGCTAGTGACATGCTCGTACTCGACATCAGAGTCGCGCCTAGCAACCTCTCTTCCCCTCCGACATCGCTCGAACAATTTCAATCGCATTTGTTGTTCACCCTCCTCGGCATACAGCGCTGTTCATGGTATCGATTCAACATCGAGGTATCTTCCCCTTTGCTCCTTTCGCATTTCCGGTTGCTTCAGAGCGCTGACACTTCATCTCCTCAGTTTAGCAGCATTTGTCATGGCTTTCCGCACCTCGAGTGAAACGATGCGAAACACTTCGTTCGTCTCAATGACGGTTCTCGCGGGCGGCACCTCTGCGAATATGCTCGTCAGCGGTCCGGCGGACGCGATCAACAAGCTGCGAAGTGCATCCAACAACGATAATCTGGCTCTCCCCACGCAATACTTCGACCAAGGCAAGCAAGGTTTCCAACTCGCCGTGGACTACCAAATCAAGAAGGGCACATTTCCCACACTTCAAGACTTCGGAGAATTCGAGACTCTCATCAGCCACGGCTTGCACTTCACGGAGTGCGAGAACATCGCGGAGGATCTCATTGCGCGGTTCAGGACAATCACACCACCAATCTTCATTGGAGGGTTCGACATCGATGCGACTCTGAAGCAGCTTCGCTCAGTCACCAGGGCGCACCACGAAGAGCGGATCTACGAGATCGGCCTCATCACCCAGATTGCAGGTTCCGTCGCAGATGAAGTGGCCCTTATTCCTTCATTTCCTGGCATACCAGCGACTGATATCATGTGGATGGTCCGTCGTATCGAAGTCAACTCTAGCGGATCTTGGATCGAGCGCTGGGGCGCGCTGGAGCAGACTGTCGTGGCAGCACAACAACATCAACCATCTCCGCGCACCTTGCCAGCTTCATCAACACTACCAACTTTACCAACGCTGCCAACTCCATCAGCGAAGTTGGCACCAGCGATCATTGTTCATGCGAAGACCTCAGCACTCTCTGCGCAAGACGGCTTCGAAGATTGCGACTCGGACCCAGAAGATGATACTGGTGAGGATTCAGCTACTGTCAATATGCCTCCAGTCGCTGGTACAGGTCCTCAAGTCTATCAGATCGACCTGAGTGATCTTCATGTCTTACCAGATCCATCAATCGGAGCGAATCTTACCGATGACCAGCTTCTCGATGGTCATGTCGACCCAGACAAGATTGTCGGCAGCATGATCTTCCGCCTCGCGCTGACCCACCACACCTCAACCCTGCAGACACGGATCAATGCGCTCTACGTCTCCCGAGGCCTCCCAACGCGTGGCCGCAACACTTACACAAAGCGTGTCTCCAACGCCTTCGATGCCCGTGCCGAGACGATGGATCCACGCGACGCGAACGGAATGTCGATTCTAATCGGCGTGATGAAGTATCAATTCGACTGCTTTCGCTACGAGCGGAAGTTGAGAGATCGTAAGCCGAACATGGCGGATTACGAGAACAAGGGCAAGAAGAAGGAGGATTGGTCAACGCCTAAGAATCCCACCCGCTGGAAGAAGCGTCAGGAGGCCAAGATGATTAATAGTGGAGATGCCGGGAACGTAGGACCACCTTTGAGGCGCGGTCGCAAGGCAAAGAAGATGAAATTGGGTCCTGAGAGCGACGATGAGGAGACCTAGGCAAGAGCAGGAGAACTACAAGAGCGAAGGAGCGAACAAGCATCCGACACACGTATCATTGGCAAGAAAGGACATGGATACCCAAGGAGATCACGAAGTGAAGGATGAAGAATGATTGCTATGACGAACGGCGATGAAGAGTCTGCTGGGATATGCACATGGCGTTTGACCCCTAGCGGGGTCCTAGACACGTTCGCCAGCAGTACAACGCAGCCGAGCGTATATGCCTCAAGTTCAAGGCGGACTCGGGACGCTGCTAATATCACGATTCAATAGCTAATTATCGCAGTGTAATTATACAATCCTTCTGGCTTCGAGCAAACATGTAGCGTCGTAGAGTAAAGAAGTCATGTAGTAAGCGCAAACAGCGCTTTGAGTAATCTGGCTTCGTTTTAATCCATTCCCGTTCCTACCGTAGCCTTCTTTCCATTAGCATTCGCAGTGCGACGTATATTCATATTACCCCATCTCTTCATATAAGCTGCCCAATGATGGCGACGATTGTGCAAGTCCTCAGGCATCGAGGGGTCGTACACTTCACTTCCCCGCGCAACTTCCTAATCGGGATGTTGACACAGAAAAGCACGCTAGTGACTTTCCCCTGCGCTTTCCCGGCGTCGCGACTGGTAAACTCCTTCGCCCTTTGACTCAACACTCCATTCATCCTGGCAACTTTTGTCTTCTACCGCAGCTCCGCTCTACCGTCCCCAAACTCACAGAACTCCACGAGTTTCATCGAAGTACGTTCCGCCCTACTTTTGTGCCTCCTTTCCACTCGCTCAGTCTGCTGACACTCCGCAGGCCTGCAATCATGTCTGCCTTCACCGTGAATGGATCAGAACCCACATACTCCCAGCTCTCGATGCCTGCCGGGCAACCCCTCGGCTCTGTGGAAATTCTCGTCAGCGGCACCAACGAAGCGATCACCAAGCTCGGCAGCGCGTTCCAAGATGAAGGACTGCTACTTCCGGCGGACTTTCAGTACTCGGGAGACAATCCGCTTGCAGCCGCCCTTCAATATCAGATAAGGAAGGGCACATTCCCTGCCATGCAAGCCATCGACAATCTCATTGCGCAAGCCGAAGCAATTGGGGGCTTGTCTTTCGCCGAGCTCGAGGATATGATTGTGGAGGCTACATCGAACGAGGCCACCATCATACCTACTATCAGTGCAAATGACTTCGACATCGAAGAGGCCTTGAGCATGCTTCGGAGTATATCCTGGGCGTACTTCGAGGGACGTGTGTACGAGATCGGCATCGTCACGCAGCATGCAAACCTCGCGACACACGGAGTGGACCTCGTGCCATCCTTCCCCGGAAGCGTTCCTCCAGCGACCGACACGCTGTGGATCACACGTCGCCTGGAGACCACTACGACTGGTGAAGTCATCGAATCGTGGAACGCTCTCCTCCCGGCCGCGGCACAGCAGCAAATCATCGCACAACCGTCTTTGCCAATCGTTCCGTCTCCAGCGACTCAAGAAAACCTCGTTGGTCTGAGCTCACCAGTCCTCCTCACTTCGGGCGATTCAATGGAGCCTGCCTCTGAAGCAGAGTCCGACGCTGAAGGTGGCCTGGACACCATCACAATGCCCAACACTGATCAGACCGGCCAGCCGGTGAGGCTCGCCATGTCTGATCTCCTCGTGTATCCAGATCCCTCGACTGGCGCTGGTCTGACCGACGAGGAGATCCTGAACGGTCACAACTACCATCCGGATACTCTCAAGGGCGATATCATCTTGCGTCTCGCGTTGACCTTCAAGACGACGATACTGATGGAGCGCATCAACGAGCTCTATATTGCAATCAAACTCCCGACTCGCGTCAACGGCTCGTACACGAAGCGAGTTACCAACGCGTTCCACGCTCGGATGAAGGAGCTGAATCCTTGTGATGGGAATGGCGAGCCATTCGAATACGACACTCTGCGAGCTCAATTCGACCAGTATCGGAACGAGCAGGATATCAGAAAGCGTCCCGGTAGCAAGAGCGAGTACAAGAACAAGGGAGTCAAGAAGGAGGACTGGCAGGTCTCGAAGAAGCCGAGACGCTCCAAGAAGCGTCCAGCAGCCGAAACAAAGGACGGTGGTGAAGTGGAGGCAGCCGCTGCGCCTCCTCTGAAGTGCGGTCGCAAGTCGAAGAAGCGAGAAGTAAGTCCCGAGGAGGAGGACGAGGCGTAGGAGGTTGAACGCGGAGCAGCAGGCGCGGCAAGAGCTTTCCCATTGACGGGATACGAGATCTGGTCTTTTGGCACTGAGACGCAGGCGCAGGACTTGTGGACAGATTTCTTTATTGGCTGACGTTTCGGGTTTCTTTGATGGTTGGAGCTTTGCGATATCGAGTTTGGCGTTTGAACTTTGGGCATGATACTCGATGCTCATTCGTATGCATTGCACAGACTTGCATGATGACACGAGTGGTTTGTGATGAGTTGTATGGTTCCTCGTCTTCGATCTGCCACGATGATCCTCATAGCGTACGATACGGCTATACAGATGTTTCGAAAGCTTAGAATGCGGTGTCTGAATCCTCACCTCCCTAGCAGTACAAAGCATCTACGGCTGCTGAAGAGCCGGACTTGCGCGTGTGTAAGATTGCAGCTGACGGACTTCTTCTTGAAGCTCAAGCTCTCGTGTCGTATACCCCTGACTCGGCCCGCAATCATTTCCGACGCAAGAAGGGCGCCTGGGGCTGTCGCCGCGTTAGCTACGCGATGCGCGTACAGATTTTCATCGACTGTCCACTTCATCTCCAGGCTCGTTACCGGCGCCAGTTGTCTCACCAACGGTACTCGTCGGATCTCTGCGTCGACATCCACAAACCAAACCACCACAAGAAGCAGCGTCTCTTTTGCGCCTGCCCAGAATGGCTCACAACGCGCCCACACACGCACTGGACGGCGCGCGGCCTATCATTACTCAGGTACACAGGGGTGGTCCCTACGGATCATCCATCATGGTAATGGATCTTTTGATTCTGTCCTCAAGCTCTATAAAGCCTTCGGGGAAGGACTCTACCTTCCAACTGAGTACGAAGAAGATGGAGAAACAGCTGGAATCATGGTGTTAGAAGGAATATAAGCCGCAGACTGTGCAAGATCCAGTGGCGGCGTCGCCTTTTGCCATTCTTACACATGGCTTTCGACTACCAAATCGACCAAGGCACCTTCCCAACCAAGGACGAGTCGGATGCACTGCAAATGCACGACGCGCAGGATCTGATCATGACATCTGGAGATTTTCGTGGCCAGATCGAAGCCACGATCGAGGAGTTTGGATCTTTCCGACTCTCGGTCACGCCTCCGATCAGATCCAACGAGTTCGACGTCGACTCCGCACTCTCGGCACTCAGAGACGCATCACACGCGCTACAGTTCAGGCGCGTCTTCGAGATTGGCCTCATTACCCGACGTGCCAACAACATCATCAGCAAGATCGACCTCATCCCCTCTTTCCCTGGTGTTGAAGCGACCCACACCGTGTGGATGGTCCGCCCGCTCCGGGCGAATGAGAGCGGCGAGATCGTCGGCGAGCTCTGGAGCACGCTTCAACCACGCCGACGGAAGCAGAAGGATGTGGTCAAAAAGGAAGATAACGGTAGAGTGGATACGGGACAGGAGAGGGATTCATCTGAGAAGCCGTCTCGTCTGGTCCAGATTGAGGATGATGCAAAAGAGCATGTCGTGTACGATGACGAGAAGGTTGTCGCGAAGAAGGAGGAAAGCTTAGCAGTGGACGATAAGGCGTCTCATGAGAAGCGCATCCGCTTCACCTTCATCAAAGACGGAGTGGAGGAGCGTGTCGCATATGGAAGCGACTGATTTAATGGATCACGAGTATGCGGACTGAGCGAGGTGAGAGATGACTGTCTCCATTGTTTTTCGCGGGAAGCAATGTAGGAGACTGCAAGCTTGCGGCCTTCTTGAGCGAGTCTTAGCCCAGGCTAGCTTTTGTCTTTTCAGGGTTGACATTACGAAAGCCGACGGACACTCTGCATTGGTAGGCATCCAGTCAGAGACTTGTTCAGGAGGCAATGCAAAGATGGTGCGAAAATTTCAAAATGTATCGTGTGGGCTTCCTTTATCTCTCCTGTCACAACTCCGACTGGAACGAGATATACATGAATAGTGACGGTGCCTTCCTACGCTTGCCGAGCCTCCAGCAGGCGAAATATGCCCTGCTGTCTTTTAACGACCGACGTCTGATTGCAGAAACTTCTACCTCCCTCTCTGTGATCGTACACGAAGGGACAGGCAGCACATAGCAAACGTTCCAGCTGTCTCATATAGTCTCACTGATTTGACTTCTTTCGCCTCGCAGCTAAGCGATGGAACCCACTCTTTCACTCCTATAAGCAGTCGCAACAATGTACTCTATATCGTCGACCGCTTGTTTGGGCTCGTCTTTGAGGCGGATGTCTCCCCTCAGAGTCTCAGACATCTGGAAGGCCATTCACTCGTTCTGCTTCCCAATCGGGACGTTGACATGTGAGACCGCGCTAGTCGCTTCTCTTGCACTACCTCAACGTCGCACTTGATGACCTCCACCTTCAACTTGCTTCTTCTCTTATCCTTCATCCAACCTTTGCCAGACCCTTCGCCACACCGCGCATCGCCAACAGTCTTCACCAGCACCTGCAACCCCTTTACACCTCAGCAACAACTACTTCATCAGTGCAAAGATGGATGGTGCAGCGTTTGCACCTCTCGCCGCCGCCGACAGCCTTCTCTCCTCTCTCACGATGAAAGGCCATCCCGACGGTCGATACGCCGAGATTGTCGTTACTGGTCCGGTTACTACGATCAACAAGCTTCGCGGTGCGTTCGAGGATGAAGCGCTCATCCTGCCATCCGACCACACCTACCGGCGGACTGCAGACGCAGCAATGCAGCGGGCAATGGAAAAATCAAATCAAGAAAGGTACCATGCCATCATCGCAGCAGCTCCGTGACTTCTACGCCGAGCACGAACCGACAGACGGCGCTGCATTCCAGGTGTATGAGGCTTCACTTGAGCAGAACGCGTCAGCTCGCGACTTGGTAGCTCCGCCAATTCCCACGGACGGCTTCGATGTTGATAACGTCCTCGCGTCCTTCCGTCACTTGTCAAGAGCAGGCGGATACGAACACACTTACGAACTCGGAATCGTCACGCAAGACCCGAATGGGTTCAATCACTCAGTTGCTTTGCTTCCATCGTTCCCGGACATGGAATCCACTGACACCATCTGGATCATCCGTCGTCTTCAAGGCCGCATCTACGCGCCGCCTCTCGAGCTCTGGAGTGCTCTTTTGCCATCTCCTACCCGATACCAGACTCGTGCAGCTCCGCCAGCTATGCCATCGGGGTCAGAGCCATCGGCTCAGACAGCCAACAGCAAGAAGAGGCTCAACGAGGCTGGCGATTCGCATGGACTCACAGGTTTCGGGACGGCTACAGAGTCTGTTCCCACTTTCAGCCCGGCTACCACTGCCAATCCTCCAACCAAGACGACTGCAGCATCGTCCTCGACCATGCCGTCAACAATCGCCATGCCGCCGCCTGCAGCATCCATCGCTCAAACTCTCGTATCTGTTGCTGCAGCACAGCCAGTATCGACTACTGCCCCAGGCAAAATCAACAAATCCGACCTCCACGTTTACCCCAACCCAACCGCCATCGGAACCCTCTCCAACGACGACATCCTGTCCGGCAAAATCCACCCGCGGGATTTCAAACTCAACCTCATCCTCCACCTCGCTCTCTCGAACGACAACAAAGCTCTCTTCAACCGCATCAACGCTCTCTACACGTCTCTTGGTCTTTCAACACGCGGCGAGAGCAGTATCACGAAGCGTGTGAGCAAGGCGTTCGAGGGACGCGCTAAAGAGCTGGATCCGAGAGATGAGAATGGAGTGAAGATTCCTATTGGAGAGCTGAGGGCGCAGTTTGATCAGTATCGGAGGGAGAATGGGGCTAGGGCTAGGGGTGGCGATGTGGGGGAGTATCGGTTTAAGGGAAAGCCGAAGGGGGAGTGGGTTGCTGCTGGGCCGCCGAGGAGGAAGGGGAAGAAGAAAGTGGAGGTGGAAGAGAGCGACGAGGGTGAAGAAGATGAGGACGCGGAAGTCGGAGAAGATGAAGAGGAAGACGAGGCGCCACTCGGACTTGTGGAGGAGGATGGTATCGACAGCGGGGTGGATGAAGATGCAGAGGAAGACATGACGTCGGTCAAGAAGCGGCGTCGTCTGACCCGAATGAAGGATGAGGATGACGAGGAGGATTGAAGTGTGTCCGACGATCACGAGCAAGGGGAACGAGATGTGTGAATATGGCTGAGGAACGATAGAAGGCGAATCATGATACAGGATGCGTCTACCACGGGCAGCGGCTGGGCGTTGCTTTGTCGACTTGGTTCCGGAACAGCTTGAAGATGCAATGACAAAGCGACATACGAATAATGAGTTAGGAGACAATGAGACGGTTGGAAAATGATGATGCTGTAATGCCTGATTGCGTTCATTGTTCTTGAGCTAGGTCTGCTTTGATACTATTGCATGATACGCATGTATCCTTCTAATTGCCCAAAGTGCCGTGCAGATGTGGTCTCCAGCTCATGAAAATCCAAAGAAACTCCATACGCCATCCAACGCCCTTAATGAAAGACTGTCATTACAATTTAATAGTCCCGTTTATCTCCTCTCCAGCACTCACCATCGCGACTCCCCTCTCAATACCCACCAGGTCTATACTCCCTCGTCTGATACCCACCATACGGGTTATACCCCCCTCCCAAACTCGACAAGTCCACACCTCCATACCCCGAAGAAGCCGGCGAAGCAGCCCGACGACTCGAAGAGTGAGAAGGTCGACGCTCCGGCTGAAAACTCTTCCCATAACTCGACGGCGGCTGACGACGTCCACTCCCCAGGTGATCCAAGTCATCGTAGTCACGACGAGGGGAGCGGGAGAAGTCGGGAAGGTCGTACGATGAGGAGCCGCCGTAACGTGGAGCAGGCCCACGACGCGATGCCTCCCGACGACGCGACGACTCCCGAGGTGCCGAGAGAGGACTCACCGGGCTTCGCGGACGACGGGAGGAGCTGCGAGAGTAGTCGGAGTAGCCGAGTGGACTGACAGGGCGGGATCGGGAAGGTTGGAAGGGTGAGCGAGAAGAGGTGTACTCACGGGGAGGAGTAATGGGACGTGCTGGATGACGGGAGGAGCTTGAGCGTGACGGTGCTGGCGTGTTCCAGACGGACTGAGGGAGAAACTCGGCGCGGCGGTCGCCTGAGAGCCAGGGCCGGATCTCGTCCAGAGAGGAGAATTGAGAGGGGAAGGGTTCGGGGGAGCGATCTCGGCGGGAGGGGGAGGAGTGTTTGGAGGAGTGCTTTTTTGAGGAGCGGAAGAGGTCGCCGAAACCCATTGTTAAGGTTTTGGTGGTAGGTTGAGGATGAGTTTTGGGATTCGTTTGATTTGCTTGGTTGGTCGGTTGGTGGGTTGGTTGGCAGGCTGCTTGATCTGAGGTGAAGGGTTTGGTCTGAGTTTCTCTTGAACCGGTCTGAGAATTGTCAATCAAGGGAGCTGTGGGAGAGAAGATGATGCAGCTTGGAATGAGAATAACAGTATATTATATGGAGGGGAACCTGAGCGGATCGTGACAGGGCATCGTGAATGCCATTGTATGTGCTTTGTGTCTTGTGTCGTTCGCTTTCAAGGAACGACAGCATTGTGAGCTTCTTTGTCCTGAGCCTTTCAGAGCTAACAGTCGATGACGGCAAGGCCTCTGGAGCAACAGCATTGTCTAGTCGAACTTGATAAAGGCTCTGGAGCGTCCAGACGTACACTATACACGTCTGCCTGGATCCAGGATCTCTATTCGGGCGTAGGTCTCCGGTTGGCGCAAATGGTTCGCGGATATAGATCCAGAGCAGAGCCACTCTCATACTTCTCTTGAAGATGGGGTAGTCGTACAATGGGACGACAGTGACTGTGGCAATCCGAGATCGACTCGCAAGCCTAGAATAGGGGTCAGCAAACAGAGAAAGATTTGAAAGAGCTAGTCAGGACGGAGCTTATCGTGACCATGGACGTGATGAGTCTGATCAGCGCGGCGGTGATGATGGTCAGGGGCTTCATGTTGTCGTTGCGAGATGTGGGTAGAGACGAGGACAGAAAGTATCGGTCCGGCAAGTTTGATCGTGGGGACTCGTACAGCACTGATGGATCGTGGAGCCGTGTCAGAGGCGTGGTTGAAGAAGTGTAAAAGTGAGAGTGGACTCTTTGGACTTCTTTCCGTCTTCTATTCTCGCTTCACTGAGTATGCTTGTCCTACCAAGCTACAATGATACTGCTCGTAAGAACTGCAATACAGTGCATTACATGGATGTGGGTGTACTACAAGATCCACCAAAAGCAAGAAAAGCCCCGAACTGTTGGAAACACGAGGGTAAACGAGTGTGTTGATTAACTATCTACCGGTGCGAACGAGGGCTATATATATCCGTAACTACCGCATCTGTAAGGTTCTGCCACGTCACACAAGGCGTTGGCCGACGTAATCGATTTGTAAGCAGAAACCAAGTGAATGTTCGATGCATTTCCAACACGAACGATGCAGCGTGTGGTTGTTCTGCTGCTCGAATGCATGTCGATCAAAGCCTCAAGCCTCTACGACGGCAGCAGGCTCTTGTCGTTGTCCAGACCGCCATTCCAGATCGTCCTTGCCGTTCTCGAATGCCCGAAGCTCAAGTCCCTCACAGGTTCATTAATACCTGCATCCAGGTTTCGTATCGCAGAAGCACTCCGAGTCTTCGCTAATGCATTGCAGTTCACGTCAGCACACCATGACCAGGATAGCAGATATCAAAAGTCAAAGTTTTATCTTACCAGACTGGACATTTGTTGTTGGCGGCGCGACAGATACCCACACAATCACCACATTGGGCGGCCTGGCAACGGAAGAAGCACGGGTCAGCAAGATGGGAGGATTGTTGGAGAAACGATGAGACCATCTTACCGCGACCAGGGGAGCGAGCACACCAAAGGTGGCGATGAGGAGTGGGAGGAACTTCATGGTGTTGGATGCTGAGTTGTTCGATTGAGTGTTGTTGTTGTTGTTGTTGTTGTTGTTGTTGTGTCGGAGCAAGTCGATGACTGCTGGTGGATTGCCGGAGTGTGTTGTGGAGGTGTTGGGACGAGTAGGACTTTAAAGGTGGATTCCAGCAGCTTTTTGTATTTCTCCTCACGAGCGGATGGCACCGGAATGGCTGAAGGGTAGAACCATGCACATGGCAAGGATCACGGCGTTGGAATTTTCGACGGCACCAAATCGAAGCTTGTCGAAACGCCGGCTGCTGGTTCTGTACATGGTTCAACCGTGCATCTCCTCTGGTGTGATGACCATTGCAAGAAGTGGAATGCGGTGCTTTCCGGTAATAATATCTGGCGGTCTTGTCTTGATGATCAAGGTGGCCTCGAAGCGTTGGCCACCTGAGGACCCAGTTGCGAGCGATCGAGCGAACACTTAATCCCGCGAGTCATGACACGACTGGCATTCCGT
The DNA here is from genome assembly GCA_000983655.1 of Zymoseptoria brevis. Lineage (NCBI taxonomy): Eukaryota > Fungi > Ascomycota > Dothideomycetes > Mycosphaerellales > Mycosphaerellaceae > Zymoseptoria > Zymoseptoria brevis. The sequence continues at coordinate 46,160 of JYJE01003854.1, read as the reverse complement.
TACAAGCGAAAGCGGTTCGCAACACGGCGAAGATTTTCCGAGATGGAAGGTCCAGGACAGTCGAATTTGGGCACGATATCGCTCGTTAGAGTGTCCAACATGTTTAATCGCACGGATCCAAGCCAGCGCAAAGGCCCGCTCTTGGAGATATCAAGCCTCGGTGCAGGTGGAGACGATGGGAAGTTGAGGCTGCATTACCCTCGATCAAATCGTCCTGCTCGAGTGTAAAAATGCATGTCGTCGTTGATCCCGTCCGAATCAATAGTTGTCGATTGAATCTTTCTCTTTCCACAGCTGTGTGCCGTTCCTTCCGTCGGCGGTGTTGATCTTCAGGTCACCGCTTGCCCCACCAAATTCGTGCTGCTGCCACTCCCACTACAAGAACAGCTCTCTTCTTCAGCTTCATCTCCACGACAATCACTCACTCCACCAACTCACCCCAAACACCACCAAAGGTTAGACCTTCACCTCAAACACTACCGAGGACCTCAGACCATGGCGACAGACAAGCCCGACGTCTCATACCCACTTTCCCAAGGCATCATCGACTCCGTCCGGCTGAATGCTGTCCACTTCCTGTGGAAAAAAGAGTTCCCATGGGTCGTGCACCCTTCGATCGACCTCAAGAACGCCAAAGACCTGCGCATCGCTGATGTCGGCTGCGGAACCGGGTAAGCAACCGTGTCTGTCACCGTGACGCTTCGCCACTGACATCTGCTACAGAATCTGGCTCTTAGAAGCCTCCGAAGAGTTTCCTGACGCCGACCGCCTCGATGGCCTCGACGTGGTCATCGACCAAGCGCCACCGAAACATCTCCTGCCGGCGAACGTCCACTTCGAATACCTAGACGCGAACGCAGAAATACCCGAGCAATACATCGAACGCTACGACTTGATCAACGCAAAATTCCTGCTCGGTCTCGTGCGAGACGGAAACCCTATCCCGCTCATCAAGCGCCTCCTCCGAATGCTGAGTTCGTTCCTTCCACCCCACAAACCTCCCACAAAATTTAACGTCCCCTACCTCACAGAACCCGCCGGCTACATCCAATGGTCCGAAACCGACTGGGCCACCGACACCTACATCGGCCTCACGGAAAACAACATGACCAAAGAGCAAAGCGGCCTGCACCGCCTTCGCGCATCCGCCGCCGGATACCTCACCAAAGACGCCCTCGCCTGGCCGATGAAACTTCCCACGTTACTCGCCGATCAAGGCGTCACGGATATTGTGGAAGAACGAACGACGCTGGAGACGTTCGATCGGAAATACGGCCGGGCGTGGACGGAAGCTATTGTGGCGGCGGCGATTGATGGGTTGGGAAAATTGGACGAGGGAGAGATGAGAGCTGAGATGGTGAAGTTGATTGAGGCTGCGAAGGAGGATGCGAAGAAGGGTATTGCTTGGGTGGCGGATCATCTGGTCGTGGTGGGGAGGAAGAAGGCCGAGTAGAGTGGAGTGAGCGTGACGGCCAGCAGGAACAACAAGGATGAACGCTGCAGCACGGTGTGGAGGACAATGGTTCATGCCAAACGCCGCTCCCTGCATGCATTCTAGAACTGCAGTACGACACGTGGGACTGTGGGACAGCTCCGCTCCGCTCCAGCTTCAGTTAGAGTGCTCGGTTCTACCGTGGACAATGTCGCAGCTATCGCTTAAAATCCTCCGACTATTCTAATTGCCAGCGAGGTGTCTTACCATTCATTGGCCTAGTTCCAACAATCGAAGTCACCGAACACATTTGGTGGATACAACACCAGACAACGACGTCCCGCATGAGCTCTCATTCGAGGTCATTGATGGCCGGAAAAATGCCAATTCCATCCATTTGTTTCATCGCCGGGCGTCTAGCGTCTCAAAGCGTCTATCGGGGATGTGGTTGTTTACCGCGTTTCCTCGCATCTGGACCCATCGGAGTGGCCGCCATCTCTTCGGCCGGCCCCAGAGAGTGTATCCACCAAGGTCGCCCCGTCTCAAAACCAATAGTTCTGAACCCGGGCGCTTGTCTCGCGCTTGTTCGTACTTCGTGCGCTTGTCTTGAACGGAGAATCCTCCGATCGGAAGGTTGGAAGCGGAATCGATCGATCGGGTTCATCCCGGATGGACTTCGATAATACATCATTCAGTAGATTCTAGCCCGGCAGGGTGAAGAATGTATGAAACAGTAGACGTCACTTTGACCATTGGAGTACAGAGACTACAGTCCCACGTGCTGCGAATCGAGGCGAAAACTGGAGAATTGGGGGCAACGTGGACGGCGTTACCGACATCCAAGCGAGGAAATCGCATGTCTGGAGTAGATTAGCCTCGCCAAGTTGTGTGAGACAGTGACTGTGGTGGAGTTTCGTCGGTGGAGACTTGAAGGAGCTGGAGAGCCGAGATCAAGACCGCTCCACTTACTCACTTCACCTCCGCACGCACGAAAGGAGAGATGGAGAAGACTATAAAGCCCCCGTCGACTGGCCCACGTTTCCCAACTCCCCATCAACCAACAACCTCCTCAATCAATCAACCCAACATCCAACAGCCACGATGCCTTCCCTCTCCACCCTCTCCCTCCTCGCAACCCTCACCAGCCTCATTCAAAGCTCCGTGGGCTCCTCCCTCCTCCCCCGCCAAGGCGCCGCCGGCGTCACCACCCGCTACTGGGACTGCTGCAAGCCGTCCTGCTCATGGCCCAACAAAGCCGCCTTTTCCTCGCCCGTCAAAATTTGCGGCAAGGACGACGGTCCGTTGACTGATCCAAACACCGTTTCGGGATGTGATGGCGGTCCCGGGTTTCAGTGCTCGAACCAGCGTGCGGTGGCGAAGAGTGCGTCGCTGGCGTATGGATTTGCGGCGGTGAATGGAGGGAATGAGGCGGGGACTTGTTGTGCTTGTTACAAGTAGGTTGACCTGCATTCACTGAACTTAGCTTTGGACTGTAGCTAAAGCTCCTCCACTAGACTCACCTTCACCTCCGAAGCCGCCCGCGGCCAAACCCTCGTCGTCCAAGTCACCAACATCGGCTACGACGTCGGCGCCACGCAATTCGACCTCGCTCTCCCCGGCGGTGGCGTAGGAATTTTCCCCCAAGGTTGCAGGAACCAGTACGGCGTCCAGAACGGCTGGGGTTCCAACGGTGGTTATGGAGGAGTATCCTCGGAAGCGGAGTGCAACACGCTGCCGGCGAAGTTGCAGGACGGGTGTAAATTCCGCTTTCAGTGGATGAAGGGCAGCAACAACCCGAGCGTGAATTATGAACGGGTTGCTTGTCCCGCGGATTTGGTCAGCAAGAGTGGGTGTAGGAGGGATGATGATGGGAGGTTTCCGGCGAGCCCGTAAGCGATTTCGTCCAAGGCGAGTTCGCTGAGGGATAAGGATTAGGTCGAGCTCTGGAGTCGACGGGGAGAAAGTGAGATGCACTGAGGTGCAATGGTACTCTGCTATGGTCATCAGCTCTTGTACGGTCGTTTCCGCGTTGAGGAGCCATGGAGGAATGCTATTTTCTCGAGTCAACGGTCATTCGTGCCAGCTTCTCATCGTGTGATGCAGTCTCTCGGACTACACTGCCTCATGCGAGGTAGGTTCGAAAGCCCGGAGAGAATAACTGTGCATGCTGATCAGTCGAGATCTTTGTGTTAGGACTGCTCGATGCATTTGATGAAGAAAGAAAAGTAGGTAGAATAAGGTGCCAGGAAGACAAAGGAAATCGGCCTTCGGCATGTGTTCTATATCGTGCTGCGGGCCGTGCTAAACTATACGCGTGATGTTGAGAGGGAAGGATCCGACGTCGACCTTCCCGCCCGATATGGATACCCACGACATACAGTGCAGCAGTACGACTTTGCCTCTCCGGGACATGCACATCTACCGATCGAATCTCACAGCCAAACTTACGCCATGATAGCCTACACGCCATCGAGCTAGGTGTGTCCAACTGCTTTCGGCTATGCGAATGCTACGATGAGACTGGTGCTGGATTGTTGCTCGTTTCGACCGATGGAGAGGGTGGCTTGCACGTCGGAGAACCCATAGGTGGAAGATGCAGTTGGACGGTCTATACAGACATCGAGCTCTCTGGTTGTCCGCACCACTTGCTGCGCCTCATACGGCATGCACTGGACAGGGGACCAAATTGAAGTCGCGAGATGCTTCGATAACGACTGTCGATTGCGCTTGAGGATGCTCCTCCCGCTACCCTCCCGCTACCTGTTCTCACAATCGGACTCCCTCTAAAATGTATCCCAAGCATCGACTGCAAACACAGAAAAGCGCGTGACGCAAAAACCAATGAACAAGATCATGCAACTAGTGCAGACCGTCAGCATTACCGCACTCCCGATCCTACGGAAGAGCAAGGCCGAACACTAAAAATTCACACCACACTCATTCCCCGAGCCCATAGCATTGCTCGCGACATTCTCATCAAACGCCGAATGGCACACTCCTTCGACCACGTTGGAATCGACGCACGAAGTCTGGTCGCCAGCGCAGGAATTTGGAGTGTACGCCGTGAGCATCTGCCCAGTCCAGGCGGGAGCCGTGATGCCAGAATGGCCGAATAATGGATGATGGAAGAGCAACGATTTGAGGTGATGGCTTGTCTTTTATGTGTCAGACACCTACTCTCACGCCTCTCGCTCGGCTTTATATGCTGTGTCACCTCGGACGACTCTCTGCTCGTTGGATACATGACGATACCCAAAAGCGCCACGGGAGTGCACGACGAGCCGAAGCTGGGATGTGTAAAGTTCCCACGCGACGTCTCTATAGTCCTGCTTGCATGCAAGAAGAATCGGCTCGTGCTTAGACCGCAAGACCTGGACACTGGGAAAGATAGCCTTCGTTCTGAGATGGACATCAGCAACGAGGAATACTCTTCTCGTGGCGATGAATCCCATGAGTCTCGCGCGGCGGCGGATTGTTTGCTCGAAAGACGTGGAGCGACATCGTGCCGGGTTCTGTACAGTCTCAGTGGAGTGGAAGAGAGAGAGGATGATGGCCTTAGCAGCAAGACAGTGGTCTCACTGGACCGTTGCGGCCACTGTCGATTTTTGAGCTAGTGCTCCGGAACTGCCTCTCCTTGACCGGTCCTTGGGCGTACCACAAACTCAGCTCCATTGCTTCCAGGCGTTCTGTACCGGTCATTTGTATTGGTGACTGCCGAGGTTGCCGGGCACACTGTACCGGTGACGAAGAGCAAGGGTCGCGTGGCGGCGAAGATAGGAGGTGAAAGGTGCTTCCTCGCTAGGGGCAGGATCTGTTAGAATTCCAACTTCCGAGATCAGCACCACGAGGGAGATTGAGACCAGAATCCAAGCTATACTCTACGAAACGTCACATTGAGATGCCATGTCAGCATAAGATCACACACACACCGTCACCTTCGTGCTCAAGCTTGATGCTCTGGAGATTCTTAGGTCGCGCCGAATTCTCGGTTGACTTCATAGCCGTCACCCTAAGAAGAAAGGGGGTCGGAGTCATGCGGAAGATCTTGAAAAATATCGCATCGGATACGCTTCATTGATCAAACATTCATGGTCTGCACAGCTCAAATGTGATGCCTCCTTACGATCTCTGTGCTCTACCCCTGGTTCAGTCCGACAAGCTCCGCTCTCTCGGGACACAAGGCAGACCCATAAGGGCTGCCAGAATACGACCGAACCCATAATCTCAGAAGATGTGGGGTTGACAACAGCTACAGCCCACGGCAACGAGCACGAATATAAATACCCACGACGAAAAGCACTACAACATGGAGCTCACTTGCATTAACACCGCGATCTTGATAGTATCGATCACTCCTTCGCTCGCGGTACACTTTCATCGGCCCCTATGGTGTTTCTGTCGCTGACCAGGCTATGACAGAAAGGTTGCCCACACGGCGTGAGTGCTTGCAAAGGCTGCTCAGGCAAAAACACGGACCAGGTCACATGGTGAGATCTTCTCTTCCCACTGCTCGATTGCGCCAAACGTTGGTATGTAAGGTTACCTAGGTTCCGGATCCACGATCACATTCGCGCAGCAGCCGGCAGCAGAGATGCTGTCGACATTGACGAGTGTGGACGAGTCAGGCTGGGAGCGAGTAGAGCCTTCGCAGAGGGAGTATAATTTTTGCAATGGCTGGGTACGATGGTAGTCATGAATGCAACGATCCGGACTCTTGCTTTTGGTCTTGGACAGTCTAACTGTTGAAACAATCTCCTTTGTTTGCGTTTCTCGCCTTCTTTTCTTTTTCCAACGTCTGTGAGATATCATCTCTCTTCTGCCCTTGATTCCGCTTCCTCTGTGCTAACGAGTCGCTCGAAGCTACGAGGGCGAATGCAGCTGCCGTTACACTTCCCCGGGCGATTCTAGGCTTTAAGCGGCAGACGACGAATTATTGGCCGGAGATAAGAAATTAGCTAGAGGCGAAGGACAACGTAGCTACGGACGAAAATTCATTAGCCGGAGAAAGGAGATTAGTTAGAGGCGAAGGACGATATTCGAGACGGCAGGGCAAGTTACTACTAATCTTTACGTTCTCTGTTCTAGGCGCTCGCGAGCCGACTTTCGTTACTTACATATATTACTTTCTAAACTCTTACGACTTCGACAAGGCTCTACGCATCCCTTTTATCATTTATTATAAGTACCTTATCCGACGTAGACGGTAGAGATATAATGCCTTTATGTCGGTTTCTTCTATTTTCCGCTACGTTAATAACGGACTTACTAAGAAGGGTCGTTAGGCTAGCTTAACTACTTAAACGACGAGGTCAATCGATACTAGACCGTCGAGGTTAAAGTGTTCTAGCACAAGAAGCGAACGCGGGGCTTTTGGCTCTACAGAAAGCCGGTACAGTGTTCGAATGTGGTGTCGCAACTTGCTTTGCAGCTGGCAAGATTCGGCAGGTCTGTGATACGGTCAAGCCCCTTGGAATCATCATGGCTGTTATACTTCTTGCGTTCCACTCGGAAGCTCGATTGCTTTTCTGAGAAGCCAGAGAGGTCCAATCCGGATCTGACCGGAAAGTCTCTCACCTGATAATCCTGGTCAGGATCAGCAAGATCTGGATATACATTTCTTCCTTGCGATTTGCATGGTTCCCCCCAGCTCGATACGGAGTTCATCATACGATCAAGCCGCCACCTTCCGGTGATCGTGGCATCAGCAGGACATGGAGTACACACACAAAGGCAGGCGAAGTCCTGCCCGCAGAGAACTTCTCTTCGCGAACGCCGAACTTGGCACACCAAAAACCTCCGACAGCAACAAAAGTTTCCACTGTCAACGAATACCTGCATCGCAGCACGTTTTTCTGCTACCAACAAAAGCTTCCACTGTCGACAAAGATCTTTACCACAGCCCATTCTTTTCACCAAGACCTCGGCCACAATCGAGAGCAAGACAACATGAAGCCCACCATCTTCATCACCGCCATCTCCGTCCCTCTTCTCCTCCCTATGGCAGCGGTAAGCGTACTCCTCGTTTTGGAACCCTTCCCACTCAGTCATCAAAGCAGATTCTTAATCAACAGGCATCTATAACTACCCTTCCGATTCAAGCTCCATCTTGCACCACTCCTTCGCAATGCACCGGCTGGTGCGGCTTGGCAGCGCAATGGTAGGCGTCGCTTCTCTCCTCTTCCGTCTGTGACAAGGAAAGTGACGGTGCGGACAATGCAATGTGTATAGCAAGCATGGGAGGTGCGCGTGCGATGGTTGAGGGTCTGTGAGGCGCGCTTGAGGGTCGATTTGCGGGAAAGCTAGTGTGAGGTTGCGGAAGACAATTCACAGTCATGTTCTCTCCCGGATACCCCATTCGTGCATCATCGTAAACATGACAGGTCCAACCTCGGACGACTTGTCCGAGGGGAGGAGAGTTGCCATGTATGGGGGATGTTGCACTGTAAAGATATCTGTGTATTGAGTCATTCATTCAGTGATTATTTTCCATGTCTATATCGATGCAAAATGACAGGTGTAACTATTGCACTTGCCAAGAAGTCACCTGACTATTGTCATGTGATCTGACCTGAGCCATGCCGACAGCTCCGCTTGCACTTGAGATGGAGCAACAAGAGAGTCGGCAGTCCAGTTCTTCCTTCTTTTTCTCTCGCTCCGGATACTCGCGCAACAAGATCGACGAAGAGTCTCAGGCTGTCGCAGAACATCGAAAAGTCGAAACTGAATACCTTTCATGAAACTGAAGACCCTCCTCTCAACCATTAGGATTTACTTCGCTTACACAATGGCGCTAGTGTTTAGCGTTGCACTCTCGGAGAAAGTCCGGCCCACGTGTTTCGTGGGGTGCAGATTTGGCGCATGCACCACGGAACCGGGGCTGTGATGCCCGGACTCTGATACATTTTGTTTAATCAATATTTGTTTCAAACTCCCATCAAAGTCCCATGATCATGCCGGTAGTTCATCGTGCATGAAACAAACCTAGGGTTCATTGTTCTCGTGGGATTGCATGCGGGTGGCGAGATGCCTCAGGTGACAGGTCAGGTGACAGGGCAGGTGACGCGGCCCCCGTTCGGAACAGAGATAGTGGATGGATGGATGGAATAAGGTGTCGCGCTAAGTATAGCCAAGCGCCCGTTCGCAATTAGCCAAGACCAAAAGAACATTCATTGTCAAGTTGTCCAACATCGATCGACCATCTTCCTCCTCCTCTCGACGACGACAACAACAACAACAACATCATCAACAACATCAACACAACATCACCCTCGCTGTCCTTCACACCGCCATGACCCGCTCCGCCTTCCTCGCCGCCGCCCTTGCCGGCGCGTGGACCATCACCCCCACACTCGCCGTTCCGCCGGAAGACTTTGGCTTCCCTTCCGCACCGAACGACACGATCCTCGATGTCTCCTTCCGCCAAACACTCAGCGGATACGAAGACGTCGTGCCAGGCTCACGCTACGGTATCGCCATTGCGGAGAATGAGCCCAACTTGAGTCTCAACACGACTGCCTACCCCCGACTGGACTCATACCAAGGCAAATACATCGTCATCATGGTCGACCCGGATGCTTCATACCCGGAGAATCCCACGAATCGCTTCATCCTGCACTGGCTGCGACAAAACCTCGGTTCCGCAGAGAACGCCAATCCTCCCCCAGCTGGCTTGCAAATCGTCACAGATACAGCAAAACTGCTGAACAGCTTCACGCCCGCAATAGTCCAATACCGCCGTCCTTCGCCACCGACCAACTCCTCCGCTCATCGCTACATTCTCTACGCATTCGAGCAGCCACAGGACTTCCGCCTGCCAGAGCAGTGGTCCGGCTTGAGCGGCAGCAACCGCACGGGGTTTAACCTGACCTCGTTCATCAGCGACACAAACCTCGGAACGCCATGCGCGGCAAATTACTTCTACACCTCAAACCAGACAATCGTCCCCGATGACTTTGTCTCTACAAATGGCTCTTCCTACCCGGGTGGAGATGGCACGGCGATTACTTCCGGCGATCCATATGGTCCTGGCTCCTCTGCTCCTAACAACACCTCCAGTTCAGACATGACCATGCCTACTCGCATGCCGAATGCCACAACAAGTGGTGGTGCTGGACCATCTCCGACCTCATCTCCGACGACATCTGCGGAACCTTCCTCGACCTCGGCCTCCACTGGTGGAGCAGCCATGTTGACCGGCGCCGGAAGTCTTGTCGCCGCAGGCCTCGTCGGACTCGCCGCTTTGCTCTGAAGAATGTGAGACTTGTACAGCACATGTGGGAATTGAATGATACACCGCGAAATTTTGAAGTCGCGTGGATCTGGGTTGGATTGACGATAATGTTTTTGGGCCTTTTTTGTCTTTCTTATTCTACGGCACTGCTCACAGGAAAAGTACCAGACATAGTGTGCGAGAGAGAGCACTTTCGTAACAATATATTGATACATCGATCTACAGTCAGCCAGGGAGCATCTTTGCTGTTCGAGTTCGTGCCTGGTTCCGTCGGCAGCTGGCTTTTGGTCTGCTTTGGGATTTGACTCCGGATCTTATCCCAGCTCCGGATTGACGGTTGGATCTCCAAGCCACGATTCACATCGAGCGAGACATTCTTCTGCAATTCGACCAAATGGGACTGGGAATCATCAAGACGTCAAATACTGCAGGCTCTAGAAGATTCGGTTGCATCATCAAGCTGAGTCGTCGGCGCCGGATCTCCTCTCAACTCCGACTCTGGATTCTGGACTCGTATTCTCCAAGCCACAATCATCACAAGCGAGACAATTCTACCACACTTTCCCGCCGAACCAAGCCAGATCGAGACTGGATGATCCAGCTTGGTATCCCTTGCTTCACGAGTCTGACATGCATGGAGTAAGATTGTATACGCAATGGTGATCGCACCAGACAGGTACACCGTACAAGTAATGCGGGCGATGCGGCTCCGACTTGCATTTCGATTCGTTTTTGCTTTGCGTTTTTCGGAACACGACATCTCCTGATCTGTTGTACCGGTTGCATTTCTCACAGGCACAGCCACAGATATGAAGACCTCACTTCGGGCCAGCGTCGGGATTCTCCCAGTCCTCTGCATTCCAGCCGTCCTCGCCGACAACAACACTCCCCAAACCGTCGACGTCGCAATAGTAGGCGGCGGCCTCTCTGGTCTTGCCGCTGCCAAAGTCCTCCTCGATGCCGGCAAAACTTTCACCATCCTCGAAGCCCGCGACCGTGTCGGCGGCAGAGTCCAAAACCGAGACCTCAAAAACGGCGGCGTCACCGAACTCGGCGCCGCATTCGTCGGCCCAACCCAAGACCGCGTGCTCGCCCTGGCCAACGAGCTAAACCTCACTCTCATCCCCGAATACAATGCCGGCGACGTGGTCGCGGTCTTCGCCAACTCCACCCTGAAATACTCCACCGCCAGTCCCATCCCGCCGATCGACGACGAATCCTCCAAACTGCTGCTGCAAACCATCGCTTTTCTCGAGTCGACTGCTGGGACGATCAATACTACCGCGCCGTGGACGCATCCTAATGCGACGGTTTGGGATGGGAAGACTGTCGGTACGTTCTTTGACGAGCAGAGTCATCCTGTTGGCTCTTTGAGACGTTCGCTGTTGGATGTCTCTATTACGAGTATTTTTTCTGCTGAACCGGCTGAGCTGTCCCTCTTCTACGCTCTTTCCTACATTGCATCCGCAGGTAATGCTACCACACCGGGGTCCTTCATCCGCCTCATCTCAGTCGACAATGGAGCTCAGCAATCCCGCATCACAGGCGGCACTGCCCTTCTCGCAACCGGTCTCGCCAGTCAACTCGGCTTATCCAACATACAATTCAACTCTCCAGTCCGCTCCATCGTCCTCCAACCCGACTCCACCTACCTCCTCACCACTCGCGACAGCTACACCACCTCCGCCCGCAAAGTCATAGTAGCCATGTCCCCCCCTCTCGCCTCTCGAATCGAGTACAACCCCCCTCTCCCGGCTTCCCGCGACCAACTCACCCAAAGAATGTTCATGGGTTCCCTCGCCAAAGCCACAGCAATTTACTCCACTCCTTTCTGGCGGGCTTCCAATCTCTCCGGGCAAGCTCTCTCCGACTTCGGAACTGTGCGGGCGACTTACGACGTGAGCCCGTCCGATGGATCCTATGGCGCTATCCTCGGGTTTGTCGAGGCGGATCGCGCGAGGGCTATCGACGACTTGACCGACGAGGAGATTCAAGCGCAGGTTGTGGAGGACTATGTGAGGTATTTTGGAGAGCAGGCTAGGGATGTGAAGGAGTGGGTTGTGAAGAGGTGGGATAATGAGGTTTTTTCGAGGGGGGGACCGGTTGCGTTGGCGGGGACGGGGACGTTGACGAGGTTTGGAAAGGCGCTGAGGGAGGTGGTAGGGGGTGTGCATTGGGCGGGGACGGAGGCTAGTGAGTTTTGGGTGGGGTATATGGATGGAGCGTTGAGGAGTGGGGAGAGGGCGGCTGGGGAGGTGTTGGCCGCACTGTAGGTGGAAGAGGAATGGAAGAGGTGGGATGCGATGCGAGATGGATGATCGATTGACGTACCAAGCGACCGGATTGCTCATCCTTCAGCAATAGCAATGGACTACGCCCCGGCTGGAATCGAGGCAACGTCTTCAGAGAATATGCGGACAGCTCCTGCCAAGGCGCTGTGCTTGCCGCCGGGTATGCCAGCGGTCACACCAATCATGTCAGTTCTTGGACCACATCGAGTCTCTACGCAATTCGGATCAATCTCTCACGAACGCCTTGGAACGGAAATCTCGAAACATCAATTTCTTCAGCACAGGCCAAAAGGACAACGATGTGGGAACGGGAACATGGAAATGGTTTCATCTCGACATCATCATTTTCTTTCCATCAAGCAAGCAGCAGGAACAGCACACTGGGTCTACAAATACAATTTCTTCTCGCTGAGTTCGTCATCCTCCACCAGCATATGATCATCCCCTGGTTTTGCTTCTCGTTGCAGAGTGGTCGATATGACGGCTTATTAGTAAATAGGTCGTCATATGTCATATTATTAGTAGCGAGGGGTCGTTATAATTCATTAATGAATCCTTATATATGACGGCTTAGCACCTTTATGCGCACTATCGATATTACCTCCTTCCTAATAGGGATAGGTACTAACGATTTTACTGACTATATTACTATGTCTACTATGTTTACCCTTATTAATAACTTCTTATATTATTAGTAACCCCTTTATATTTTATTAAGAGCCCGTTATATTAAGGATTTATTAATGACACCTTATTAATAACGTTTTATATCGACTACTCTGTCTCGTTAAGACTTATGCATTCATCCCCTTGTCTCCTCGATGAGCTTCACTCTCCTCTACCTTTTTCCATTTCCCCCGCCTCCTCTCTTCATGCCCTCCTCCATACTCACTTAATAGTAAGCATTCCTCCTCCTGCTCCCTCCACCCTCATACCCGCTCGGCAAGTCCGGATATCTCGACGAAGAACTCCCATAACCATCATAGCCCTCATACCCACCATATCCGCTCGGCCTACGCGAAGACGACCCGGAAGACGTCGAGGGACGGCTTCCGTACATCATCGGCGAAGGGCGGGTAGTCGTGTACCCAGCTTGATACGAAACTCTCACTCCGATAGCCTCCGCTGGAAAAACCATACAAAGTCTCTGGATGGCTCCCTGGCCTCGAAATACGATGGCCGGCGGTTGGGAAGGTCCGCGTCCCTCGCTGGTGGGGATGGCGCACGGGAAAACATCATCGATGGCTGACGGGGTGGTGGGGAGGGACCGTAGCCTGGTCCGAGGTAGTATGGGTCTGCATAAGCGGCGCGATCGGAAGCTGTGCTGAGACGGGGACCGGAGTCGCGGTAGCGAGATATGCTCGCAGCGCGGGGTGGGTGCATGCTTTCCGCTCAACGCATTGAGTCGCGATGGCGGGAAGAGGAGCCGTAGAGGTCGATGCTGGGGAGGTAGGGGTTGTCTCTCGCGGAGGAGGAGGAGGAGGAGTAGGGGTTGTGGTCGTGGGAGGAGGAAGAGCGGGCGTAGGGGTTCTGCGAGCAAGAGGAGGGGGTGGAGGGGGCGTATATTTCGCTGTAGGAGAGGGATGCGGCGGCGGTGGAGGAGGAGGGTTGGTAGCGGGCTGAGGTTGCGGAGGAGGAGCGCGAGGGGCGGGAGGTGTAGAAGTAGGAGGGGTCGGAGGGGTAGTCGGCGTAGGGTTCGTAGCCGGACATTGTGGGTGGTTGGTGAGGTGGGTTGGGGCGTTTGGTCTCAAGGCCTGCTTGAGTGGTTGAGCAGCTACTTCTGGTGTGCGTGGAACGGTTCGAACGGTTTCACTTGGTGGAAAACTGGTCGAGGTGGTCCTGGTGCACTTGAGAGCTGATGGGATGTCTGGTCTGGACGGGCTGGTGGTTGGCTTTGATACTACATAAAGGCGCCATGACTGGTATGCTGGAGAATAGCATTGTTACGGCCGTGATGTGTCGAGTCACGACACCGCGTTGTGATCGATCTCGCATACGCATAGTCACGATCGATAGTCTGCAGAATAGCATTGTTCTCGCGCGGGAGAAGTAGTTTGACTTGTCATTGAACAATGCATTGTTGTGATGTCTTTGTTGGTCGTGAGGACGCCGACACAATACACAAGAGGGGTGTCGTGTTGTGATCAATTGTTCGAACAAGAAATTGTAGATGTGCAGGATTGGCAGTCGAAAGGAATCGCATAGGACGTCGGAGTGAAGATCGGAGGCGACGTGGCAGATAATCACTGGATGATACCACCTCCAATCGCGACGTTGTATCAGATGGCTGTCGAAGCGAATGCCGTCGTTTCTTTGTCTATTCAGGGTTTATTCTATCAAAAATCGTTCATGGGTTCAATGAAAGTCTTAGTCCATGTTTCAGTCCTAAAGTGAGTGTACTCTCTCCTTTCGTCCATCATGTCCTTCGTCTGTTCGATCGAATCGATCATATGTTACTTAAGGAAATCCATCTTGCCCCTGACTGAAATCCATCTTGCTCCTGTCTGAACAGTTGCCATCCCATCATTGAGTCTCGCTGCAGCCGTGATCAGGATTCACCCACCCCGTAAGTCTGTTCGCAATATCAGAAGCATAACGATGAGTAGCAATACCCTCCTAAAGAGTTCCAGAATCAGCAACCGAGCCAGAGTTATAGTTCCTCGCAGCTCTATAGTAAGCCTTAGCATCCTCATCATGGAACTGTTCAATCGCATTGTTAATACACTGAGCCAACCCATCTCCCGCAGCAGTCCCAGCAACGCCAACGCGGATCATCTGAGTGATGGTCTCCTGGGAACAAGGGGTCGTCACGCCGTTCTCGTTGCAGGTAGCAGCACCGTCATGGTCTTGCAAAAGTCCTGGATTGCGAACACCATTGTCGGTACCAGGAACACGAACGCAGCCGCCGGACTCCTGCATCACGATGGCGAGAATGAAGCGGTGATCGACGCCTGTCTCGCCGGAGACTTGCTGAATGGCGTTCCAGATGTCGCCGACTTCTTCGCCGGAGTTGTTGGGTACGGACCATTGGGAGCAGCTGGTGAACATTGTGGCTTTGTAGTTGTCGAACCTGGGGAAACCTTAGCTTGGAATGGCTATGTGCTGGATGTAAGGATAGTATGCTTGCATTTCTTCGAAAGAGATCCATTCGGATAGAGCTGGGAAGGTGGAGCCGTCGCCTTTGTACATGATGTACTTGTCCGAGCCGGCACAGATTCCGTCTTCGACGTTGGCGTAGTTGTACGTGGCCAGACTGCCGGATACTTTGCTGCCGTCTCTGACTTGGAGCTTGGTTGTAGCAGCTGTGGGCATGGCAATGGCGAGGTGGAGAACAACAGCGCTGATCAGGAGATGGGAGATAGGCATCATGTCGCCGTCTGTTTCGAGGATGGTAGAGCTGGAGGCTTGTAGTAACCATTGCTGTGTTGATTGGTGGCCGGCGAGTTGAGCTTTTAGTCTGGAACGTTGTTGACTTGGTGATTCATCTGGTGCCGAGTCTTAGAAGAGAGGAAATTCCGACAGAGTGAACGGCGCCTCAAGAACGAGCTTTAGCGAAGTTCGACGGCGTCGAGAACATCACCTCGATCTTATACTCGAGATCTGAGCTGTCGCACGTTGGGTCAACCCTCACCGGTAAGCATTGCGATGATGAAGTCGTCTCAACTAGATTAACATGCCTCCGCGACGAGCAAAGGCGCGGTCAAGATCCGGTCCCGAAGTATAGCTAGTAGCATTAAACTCGAGCATACTTATAGTTTGCAAAGTCGGAACGAATGCGAGAGCTAAAAGTGCTACCTAGTTATCTATAGGCATAGTAGAAGCATGCTTTTTACTACCGGTGGACTAGGCGAGCATAAGGTCGGACAGAAGAACACTAAGGGTGCGATTCGTAAAGAGAGTCCCGTTATCGTCGGTTGACTACGATATAAGTGTCCAAAAGGGGTGGATAGGCTAAGCAACTCTAGTAGTAAGAGTAGCTAACGCCTAGACTTAGAATAAGGGATTCGTAATAGCGGACAGCGGAAACGAGTAGTTTATAAAACCGAGATAGGCGACATAGTCGAGGGTAAGGATGTACATCCTCGCTCTAGGCGTTCTTTCTATTAGTTCTAGTATTATGACGTGTCGTGTACGATTAGCGAGAGCGGGATTGTTAAAGCTCGTAAAGAGGGCTTTGCAATCTTCGCCGGCTGGGACCTAACCGTTAGCGATATATGCTGTTAGTATACCGGGTAGTAGCTCGCCCTAAGGAACATATACAACGTAATCCGAGCTAAAGATCTTGGCCGTAATTGTTCGCGGAGCTGCTACTAAGCTACCTATAGCGTTAATAGAAAGTCTTACCGAGTTAGTATAGTTGCTCTAGCTATCGCTAAGTTATATACATTTCGTATAAAATATGTCCGTCTCGTGAGGTCTTCGATAGGTGATTTCGATTTGATACATGTAATAGCACTTTATACTTCTGCGGGAGTCGAGGACAGCCGTCGTGATGTTGTGGCGCCTTGAGCCATTAGTATACCACAAGGCCACATTCGTGCCTATGATGGGACCCTGGCGTAAGATCTCGACCGATAGACTCGTGTTGTAGTCGACACAAGCCGCCCACTGCGGTCTGGAGAACGATCCATTGAGGTCTTTGAATTGCATGCCTTGCGAGACACCGCTTGAAGCGCGGAAGTCGAGATTGGAGTATCGCCAAAGCTATACACAAGAGTTAGTAAGCATTAATATCTACGCCTGACTATACGGCACTCATGACGTCCCTCATACTTACGAAATGCCTGTTTGGAATCCACGCGGTCTGCTTGCTATCGATGTGGTGGCCGCCGCTAATCGAATCGTTCACAGCGAATCCAACCCACGTTTCGCTGAGAATGTGGGTGTTGCCGCCACGGACATGCTTCACGCTGGCAAGCCATCCATCAAGAGTCCAACCGCGATCGTTCTGGGAGCACGAAAAACGAGAGCGCTGGTCGTCCACCGGCGTACATTCGCGAAGTGTGCTGTGTAGATATGGCGAGAAACTCTGCGGAGGCGAGTCTGCGATCAAGCCTTGAAAGTATTCGTAGTCTGTGGTCTGAAAGGCGGCTCATCAGTCAGGACTCAGCTGATGTCAGCAGCATGTGATGGACCCAACACTGACAATTGTAGTCTCCAATTGGAGAGTTGGAATGGCCAGCACGGCAGTAGCAGGACCCATAAAGGTACAGAGCAGACAGAGCAAGATCGTGAGTACAACGTAGATCTGGATGTAGGAATCATGCTGGGTCTTGCGTCGCGGGATTGACGTCCAAAGTGAGCGTTCGAACAGACTGCTCAATTCGGCGAACTGAAAAGGTCGTATTGTATATCCGAGTGGTGTACCCTATTCATGCTCCGCAAGCTTCATCGTTGCCAGAAACACCAGCGAGCAGACAATGAAGATGAACCAGACTTCGAGTGCTTTTGCGACGACTTGCAGTGCGCCGATCAAGTTGCGACTTTGAAGGCTGTATTTGGCAATTGCACGACGTTACAAAGTGGGACTGAAGTGATTGACACTACAGCCGCCGCGGAAGCACTATGCGCTTGCGGCGATCACGTAGCCACGGAAGTTCAGCACCAGAAGTGTTATCGCAGGAAGCAGCCATAGAAGCATGAAAGCTTGGGCTCCGATGACTGCTTTCCAGGAGTGATGTGCGGCCGCATGGTCTGTCGGAGGCCGAGGACCCTGCAGTTGGGCAGAGTCCACGGGATCGATCTGAGTGCTTAATGATGAGACCGTCGTCGAGTTCGTGGGAAGACTTGGTCGTTTCGTCGACAACAATACACTGGTGCTTTCCGAGGTCGCCAATACCATCGTGATTGGTTGTTGATTGCTTCCAAAGAGTCTGACTGACTGAGGGGCTGAGTTGAGTAAAATTCATCTTTTTCCTTCTAAAATGAGAAGGGCTGAAGAGTGTCGATTAGGAGTGCTTAATCAGGGAGTGGCCGACCTCTGGAGCTCGAAGAAGACCTGGCCGTTGTGCCCGACTGACAGATCTAAATCAAATCAGACTCTCCGGCCTTTCTCTGCTGGCGTGGAAAGCTCGTGCAACCCGACAATTTTGACCGATGCCATGCGGCATGGCTCTTGTTGGTGTAGTGGATTGGTTACTAGTATTAGTTAATGCGGCTACCGGTTGGTTTGGTAAGCGATTTCTAGTCTGTTGGTAGTAGTGGTAAGGATTTTCGTGTATACCGGTAACTAAGAGGGACTAGCTCTAAGCGAATAGGATCGCGGCAGCGAGGTTGAAGTCGAATTTCGCATAAAGCCTTCCGGAGCCTTCGCAAAATAACCGAACTTCGCAAGAATCGCGATCTACTAACGCCGGGAAGCGATAGTTCTAGTCGTTCCTAGAACGTCTCCTTTTGGCCCCCAATCTCCCACGTAAGTTAGTATTTTACTAGTAGTAGAGTTAGTATAAGACCTTCCCGGCCAGTTAGTAGTAGTATTTAAGGACTATTGTCTACCGGTAACCACACCAACAAGAGCATGGCCCATGCCCTAGACTTCCGAGTGGCGGGGGGGCTAGTAGCCAGCTGCAGTAGTGCGCGCCACGTTGTGCAGGCCTAGGGCGGTCCGAGGATCGCTCGATCAAGCTTTACGCAGTAGGTAGCGTAATACAGTAATCGCCGAAAATGCGACGGATGCAGCAGGCCCGTGGCGGCGAGGATGCGGACACAAGATTTCGACATCACGGGAGATGAATGACCGGGTGTTGTACAAGATCGCAAGCATGGCTGTGTATGCTGTGCCACGAGTTCATGGACAGCTCGGAGTGAAAATGTTTTACTCAGATGTGAAAGAGATCCCGTCTTACATCGAAGAAAGTCCGGGGTGAAGTTCAGTTCAGGAATTCCTCTAGCATCGTTAGCGTAGAAGCTTAAAATGTTAGGCAGACGTCACAGCCGGCTCTGCCCAGAGTCACTGCTGCGACCTGTGCAGTCCCTGTCTTGGCTGAAATGACTAGGTAGAGGACTAGTGCTCTTAGTCCGGTAGATGATAGCTTCAGGTGTAGCATGAGGCATGCCGTGCTCTCTCCTTCGGGATAATGCATAAAGCTTGCACAAAGCTTGAACCGACCACAAGCTTAGCTACGCAAGACGTTTGTTGCGCGGAGCTTCAGTGGCTGAAGAGCTCGCTCGGAAGAGGCCGCTCTAGACCGGTCAAGCGACGAAGCACTTAGCACGGAACAGGAGGCATACGTCAAAGTACAAGTCTGTTAAAGGGTCGTCAGTGAAGCATATAAGCGTCGATCAACGGAATAACTCAAAACATACTCCAAGCATCGAGCCCACTCCCGTCCTCCGCAAGCACA
This sequence comes from Zymoseptoria brevis, assembly GCA_000983655.1. Classification (NCBI taxonomy): domain Eukaryota; kingdom Fungi; phylum Ascomycota; class Dothideomycetes; order Mycosphaerellales; family Mycosphaerellaceae; genus Zymoseptoria; species Zymoseptoria brevis. Next base: position 26,864 of record JYJE01003854.1, on the reverse strand, counting down.
GATCCGCCAACATGCGCTTCCCACTCCTCATCACCGGCCTCCTCTCCGCCCTTACCTCCGCCAAAGTCCTCGTCAGCTACTCCGCAGCCAAACACGACCAAACCTCCAGCCTCGGTCTTCTGAACCTCGACGGCTGGGGCCGAAAGCGGCCGGCCAGCAGGCGTCTCCGATTCGTCTCTTTTCTTCAAGGTACACCGCCGTTTCTCCCTCCGCCATCCTCAACCAACAAAGAAATTCCGACGTACTGACCATCTTCCCAGACCTCCCTCGACCCCCTCGGCCATCCAGCCGCCCACGTCCCACGATCAGCCGGTCAAAGATAAGACGTACTATATCGCTTACGTCGTCCGTTTTGAGACTGCTGCGAGGGGGATGATTGTTTTCCAATGGAAAGATTATGCTGAGAAGTTCATTGCCAATGATAACATCCCCGCAAGGCTGGTGTTCCGGTCGAACAACGTGCTGTAAGCTACCCAGATCCCTCGCTGTGTAGATGCGATGCTGACGTGGTAGAAGGGCGTTGGTGTGAAGACCAATCCGTATAATGCGGAGAAAGGTGTTGAAGCCTGGACACAGAAGATGAAACTTGGGAAGACGTATCGTTTCGGAATCGTGGTTAATACATCCCAAAGAAACGGTTACTTTGAGATGTATGTCGACGGCCATGACGTGACGGGTAGGATTCAGGGGAATTACCTGCCGGGTGGCACGAAGCGCGCCGCGTCGCCGAAGATGGGCTTGTATGGCGCCGAGGAGTGGCTGCAGGGCTCGGATGTTTATGAGGTCGTTGTGGGGACGAGGATGGAGGATGTAAGTGAGGTGGCGGGGATTCCGGTTGGGTGGTGATGGAGGCTGTAGTCGTGGGCGGAGGGTATAAGTGTTGTCTGACGGGAGGTCTGGGAGGAGTGAGAGTAGCAATAGCAAAAACGGCAGTATCTTCGTGGAGCAACGCATGTGCAAATTCTGGTATCGATCGATCAGCGAAATCATCCTTGATCAACAAGCAAAGCAAGGTACGAGAAGTCCAAACACTGTTTCTGTCCAAGAAGTATCCGCATTCCCATGCAGCCACGCCGAGTCTTTCTGTGCACTGTAGCGTAACATCAACGCCTTCAAACGCCATCGTCCATCTGCCGTCACCTTCCAAAACCTCGCGCCTACTTCCTCAACACAGCCTCATATAAACTCGCCAATCCGCCGATCCCCGCACCGATAATCACCGCTCTGTATCCCCCAAAAATTGCGCCGTCCACTCTTTCCGCGACAGTGTCGCTGATCAGCCCCAAGTTAACACCCTGGCTGTACACAAGCCATGTAGCAACAGCTTTGACGACAGCAAAAGTCATCGGATCGACTACATATCCCGTCTTACTCGGCCGGCCTCGCCCACTCGTGTTCCGGTGCGTGAGGTTGAAAAAGTAGCCGAACAACGCTGGGATGAGGATTGACGTCGTAGCCCAGAGCAGAGTTGTGCTCCACCAGTATCCTGTGAGAAGGATGAAAAGGTCGGGCAGGAAAACGGAATGGCTAGAAGTATGCAACGCGCTGATAGCGGGAACATCAAAAGCGAAGCGAAACGGTAGGATCGCGCGGACGAGAGCGAAGGCTTCGAGGGCGAGGAAAGTGAGATGTACGGCTGGCACGGAGGACAGGGCATCGCGAGCGTACTCGATCCAGTCGGAGATGCCGGCATTCTCGTAGAGACGCTCGACGAATTGGGCGACTTGGTGGGATTCGTATTCGACGATGTCGGCGACGTCGGCGGGTGAGGCGGGGATTTCGGGTTTGCGGTCGCGGGTGCTGCGGCGGACGGCGGGTGTGCGGGTGGAGCTTGCGGCGTTGTTGTGGGAGAATGGAGAGAGGGCCGAGTCGACTACTGGGCTGAGGGCGGAGGAGACGGCTGATACTGCGTCTTTGGCGGCGGAGATGGGGGAAGGGAAAGCGTCGTCGTCTCTGTAGAGAGTGTCAGTGGTGTGTTCATGGTCTTCGGTAGATCAGTGAGACCCACTCCGGCTCCTGCTTGATCTTGGTCGCCCTTCGTCCACGCGCCTTAACCACACTCTTGACGCCCTCCTCTTCACCACTGGTCGCATTCGGCGCGGCACTGCTGTCGCGAATCTTGAACGGCGTACTACGACGTCCCGAGCCGTAATATCCCTCAAACGTCGCATTCTTCGACAGGCGGGTCGCGTTGGTTTGGAGGAATTCGTCCAAGCTCTCCACTATCTCATCTTTGAGGAGCGCGGAGTCCCTGCGGTTGGATCATGAATCAGCGTCTTGCGGTTTGGTGTTGTCGCATTCTCCTATTTGTATCCCACATGATTTACTCACAGCGTCAGCCCAGCCTCCTTGGACAGATCGACAAGATCCTGCTTCTTCTTCTTCATGAGCCATGAGTGCGACATGTTGGGATGTGTTCGCGGCAGCCGGCGTGGTAGGCGGTGGTGATGAGGTTGTCGCAAAGCGGTGAGACCGGTATCGTCGTGGTCGCGTAAGTGAGGCGATGACTGTGGTATGTTCGAACGGGCTGTATGTATACACGGTTGAGATGTATGTGAGCGTGAGTGTATGTGTGGTGGGGAAGTGGTTGGAGTGGGAGGAGACGCGCCTTGTGGACGACCAAAACAAGAGCCGGTCGCGCCAGTGAATCCCGATGCTCGATCGGGTAAGGCGTATGCTGACGTTCCCGAGAATCCGCTGAAAGCACCACGTCATTCCCGCGGACTTTCTCTCTCTCTCGGGCGAGACGATTTTTGGAACATTCCGCCTGCAACAAGACCAAAGTACGACCGACAACCACAACCACATCTCCATCACCTCACCGCCATCACCACTACCATCACCGCCGCCGCCGCATACAATCCTCATCGTCCCGCCAGCTTATCCTCCACCGCGCCCGACTCTCCCTACAAAATCCATCAAATCTCCTTCAACTCCTCTCCTCCCAGGCGCATGCGGCAGCCACCGAGGACAGAACATCCTTCTTCATGGTATTAGCCCGCGTGGCTGAATACCTTTCGCCATCCTCCACTCACGATCCCCCTTCCTCCTCATCAACGGCTTCCTTCATCAGCAACAATGGAGATCATCAGCCGGAGAACAATCACAGCGCCCTGCGACGGCCGACAGAAGATCTTCAACCGAATACCGAACACCCCCGAACGCCCATCCCGCGCGTAGTCGACGTCGACCATGAAGACTACCGACCGCCCTACCCACACGCCATTCTCGCGGGAGGTCTCGGCGGCACAATGGGCGACATGCTGATGCACTCTCTCGATACTGTCAAAACCCGGCAGCAAGGAGATCCTCATATGCCGCCGAAATACACGAGCATGGGAAACACATACTACACGATCCTCCGACAAGAAGGCGTCTGGCGAGGATTGTACGGAGGAGTCTGGCCCGCCTTCATGGGTTCCTTCGCAGGAACATGCATCTTCTTCGGCTGCTACGAATGGAGCAAGCGCACCATGATAGACTTGGGCATAACACCGTCCTTTGCCTACCTCGCCAGCGGCTTCTGCGCAGACCTCGCTGCATCACCACTCTACGTCCCGACAGAAGTGCTGAAGACGAGATTGCAGCTGCAAGGCAAGCACAACAATCCCTTCTTCGTGAGCGGCTACAATTACCGCAGCAGTATGCATGCCTTCCGCACGATTTACCGCACAGAAGGCGTGCTGGAACTCTTTTCCGGATACAAAGCGACCCTCTTCCGCGATCTGCCGTTCTCAGCGCTGCAGTTCGCATTCTACGAGCAAGAGCAGCGATTGGCGAAACAATGGGTTGGACCAGGGAAAGAGATCGGAATGCCACTGGAGATCTTGACAGGAGCGAGCGCAGGTGGTATGGCAGGTGTTCTCACATGTCCAATGGACGTGGTCAAGACAAGAATACAGACCGAGCTTGACCCGGAACTCGCCGCCGCAGCAAGGGAAAAGCGATCAGCGATGAAAGCCAAGTCCGTCACCGCAAAAGCATCTTCGTCAAACACTCGCCCATCACTTGCATCGCCGGCCTCTTCGGCTTCCTCCCAAACCCGCTCTATCTCCACCTCCGGCCCGAGCACCGCTCTCAAACACCACGGCCAAGTGCCCCTAGACACGGAGTCTGTCATCAAAGCTTTACGCATCATCTACCGGACTGAAGGAGTAGGAGGCTGGTTCAGAGGCGTTGGTCCGCGATTTGTCTGGACGAGCGTGCAGAGCGGTACTATGCTCGTCGTATTTCAGAAGCTGCTGAGGTGGTTTGATGCAAATCCGCTGGCTAAGGTGGATCCGGAGGAGGGGTTGAGGGGGTGGTCGTGAGTAGAAGAGGGTTATTGATGGGAGTTGGACAGGATGGGATGGGGTGCATTGGATGGCGCTGACTGGCATTTGAAAGTGTATGGATACAGCACGATGGAAAGGGCAGGACTTTTTGATGGGTACGGCCCGTGTATGTATAGATGTCTCAACCTACTACTTCCCTTTCTCTCTGAGGCGCGGTCCGCCTACCGCCTGCAAGGTCATGTGTTGCCACCAACCCATCGCCTGATCCCACGAATGCCTCGTCGACGACTCGGAATTGACAGTCGGCGGAGAAGCTTGGGCTATTATCACAAGCTGGTCGGTCGGCACGGCAAACAGAACATGCCGCATGAACTCCTTCGAAGAGGTCCATCCCATGCATCTCCCAACCGAAACACTCGATGCGTGCCAACAACCTTTGGGACCGCTTGTTTCACTCCGACTGGCTGTCGACCGAGAGCACCATTGATCTGCGTGTTACTCTCACGCTCTTCATCTTCAGCGATTCCGTACCCGCCTCGGGTGTCGGGATCGTCGTGGTGCTTCGATACCGGAAGCCCGGTCAGGCTTTTGAGGATATGATTAGGGCCAGGACAGCGTGGGAAAACGCATCGTATGGTCGATCTGCCACGTTTGAACCTGGACCGACGTTACAAGTTTGTTCATTGGCCTATCTCGACGCTTTTCGGGACTTGATCACAGTGGCATACTGGATACTGTCACTACTGCTTCCGAACTGAATATCTGTCCATCCTCACTTCTCGCCCTTCTCCGCCGAGACCGTTGCCGTCTCAATGTCAGAGCTTCTGCTACTGACGACAGTCCCTTCGATCACCATCGTCGCTTCCCTTTCGCCATCATAAAATCCCTCGCGGCCCTCCTTGGCCATGTACTCCCACTTCCTCGGCATGCTCTCGTATCCCTCCGGATGGATCTTTGCTTTGACAAACAATCTCAAGATATAGTACACCGTGCCCGCAGTGATGAACGAGAGCAGCCACCCCATCTTGTATATATTGACAGCTGCTGGTCCAACAGTCCCTGGCTGGAGCTGACCGACGAGACCAGGAAGACCAGTGACCATTCCGCAAAACCAAGCGAACACTCCGACCCAATTCACACCGGACCAGAACCAGTATAGCGATCCTTTGCTCCCATCATACATCGACGGCGTGTGCAGATTCCCTTTCCGGACGAAGAGGTAGTCCACAATCCACACCGAACAGATAGGCGCCATGTAGATGTTGTACGAGCTCAAGAAGGTCAAGAACTTGGTCGCATTCTGCAACAGCAACCACGGCTGAACCACCACTCCGAGCACCGCACAGATGATCTGCCCTCGAACGATGGTGACATACTTCGGCGCAAAGGAGGTCAAGTCTGCTCCGAAAGGCAGACTATTCGCTCCTAGATTCGTCGCAATCGCCGCGACCACATATGTCATGGCGACACACCACACCCCGGTCCTCGCTCCTGCAGTCCAGTAGTGATCCAAAATGGCGTCCAGCAAGTCCCATATATTCCAGTATGCCACACCCCAGACACCTTGAATGGAAGCCGTCGACGCCAACCCGAGGAACAGGACGAGAACTTTTGCGCCGAAGAGGGAAACCCCTTGAATCCAGCCTGCGTCCCGGGTGCGGTTGCAATAGCGGGAGAGATCGGGCTGGTTGACAAGCATGGGAGAGAGGGTGCCGAGGATGATGTTGATGCCGTTCATGATCGCCCAGCCGAGTGGAACGGCGTTGCGTGCTTTCGCTCCCGCGGCGTTGGCGAGGGATAAGGCTTTGGTGCCGGAGCCGGTTGCCATACACCAGCCGAAGAGGGCGAAGGTCGAGATTGGCAAGAGGATGCCTTTGATTGTGTAGAGGTAGTGGATCTTTTTGGGGTGCACGAAGACGAGAGGAAGTTGGATGACCCAGACCAGGAAGAAGCAGAAGAGTTGGCCGGAGGTGAGCCCCGAGGATGGAGAAAGAGTGTTGGGAAAGGACGACCAGGACGTACCGAACATACACCTGAAGGCGACGGAGAGGACGTTGGCGGCGTAGAACTGGATAAGGATCAGTGCAAGAAATACCCGTGCTGGTTGAGAAGACTCACAGTCTGCACTCCAAACCAAATGATACACACCACACCCCGAATAAAAATGAAGAAAAACGCTCCCCACATCCCCATCACGGAGCGACACAACACCGGAAATCCAAGGTGGTACTGCACACCCGGCCTCGCCATGGCCATCACCATCAACGCGGAGATGAAGCAGCCGAGCACGCTAGCGATGAAAGTCTGCTGCCATGTCATGCCCGTGGCGATGAGGGATGCGGCGGCATTCCAGCCGGTGGGACCAAAGGCGTTGGTCAGCCAGAAGAGAGGGAGGGAGTACCATTGCCATGTTCGTTCGGAGGGAGGCGTGGGTTCGAGGTCGCGGTTGGACCAGCGGCCTTTGCCTACGGTGAGGGTGCCGGGCGGTGCTTTGGGGGCTTTGAGGAAGGTGAGGAAGGCATGTTTGGATTGGAACGGTGCTGTGAGGGCGCTTCTGCTAGGGAGGCCCATTCTTGAATGTTGAGTCGGAAGGATGGCCGTTGGTGCTGATGGGTGGGATAAGACAGCACTCAAGGAACTCTAGGAAGTCAACGTACACACAGCCATCAACAAGCTGGAAGAACGATACAGGAGCTCTCAGCATCGCTATCACCGATTGTTGGTCGATCGACCGCAGCGGTGTGTCTTTGCCTGCTCGCTTCGACGAACTCCGCGCTTGCACATCCGATAGATATGGAGTGGCAGACGGCATGAGAGAAGCAGGTAAGAATCCGTCGTGCTTATCAGCAGGTGGAGGAATGGATCGGCCGAGGACAGTTCTTGGCCGCTGCCCGGTCGTCGGGCACTAATCAGTCGAGGGACGTGTGAAGCTGTGTGTCTCGACAGCCTTTCAACTTGTTACCGGTAAGCCCTGTGTCGGGCATGACTGTCGCAAGTAATCACACATGGGCCACGGCTCTATTCCACGTCGGGCAAGAATACTTCCTGGCTTTCTTGGCCGCTCACCAAGGCTTCTATCAACGCCAAGTGATTGTGCTGCATGTCGTGGTCGTGTCAGTGATCAACCCAAGGATGTTGCCGAAGCGACACAGGTCGATAGCTCCATTGGTCTGTCCTCGTTGTTCGATAGCGAGGGGAACACAGGCTGCTCAAGGTTTCCGCACACCTTTGACCTTGAGTAGTGTCAATGCATTTACCGAGGACACAAAGAACGTCAAAGACTTGTCGATTGGAGTGAAAATGCTCTTTAGCTGAGGTTTCACGCGAGCTGTCCTCCCTTGTAAGGATGCTTCGCCTTGAACGCCTCCGCGATCTCCGTCCTCGTCGCCACCCAGACGCCTTATTTCTTGCTGATGTAGTTGACGAAATCCCTCACCGCAGCCAGACGGCCGGGTCGACCGATGCTCGTGAATGTCAGTGAAGTGCACTCTGCGGTGCTGGTATGCTGCGATCCGACTCACATTCTGCAGTGCAATCCAATCGTCATCATCTTCGGCATTCCCTCCTCACCCTCCTCATACAGCACATCGAAAAGCGTTCTTGAGATGATTATAGAAACCCGTCGGCTCAGTGAAACCAGACCCAGCGGTATGAAACTTGAAGTCATTGCAGTCGTATGAGTACGGCACCATGAGCATACCCTTTGCATTATCTCTGTCCTTCTCGTGTGGTACATCTGTCCAGTACGGCACATCGTCGGCGTAGGTGTCAGAGCACCACACCAGCTCTTCGCCCGTTTCCTCATACACCTGCGGGACAAGCACTCGAGATTGCGGAGAGAGTCGGCCGTAGTACCATCCGCGAGGAGCGTAGCCGGACAGAGCTTTGAGAGAAGTGATGGGTTTCCGGATGTAGTCTTTCTCCTTCTCGACTGGAAAATCGTGATAGTCGAGCCAGCGGTATGCACTGCACGATCATCAACGGTCGTGGCCTGTTCATACTTGCGGGAAATGCTCACTGTGAAGCAACATCGTGGCCCTCCTCAACACATCTCGCAACAACCTCCGGCTGCATCTCCACCGCCTGCGCCACAACGTAAAGCGTAAACTTCATGCCATACTTGCTGAACAGCCGGAAGAGTCGCCAAAAGCCCGCTCGGCTGCCATATTCGTATTCGCTTTCGACATTCAAGTCCCGGCCGTTGACACGAGGCGGAACACCGGGATTCTCGCGGAGGTTTGATTCAGAGACGCCATCGCCGCTCATCACAGATCGTTCGCCGCCCTTCAAGACTGGTCAGCCCGAGCGGAAAGGGCATGTCTCGGAATCTCACCTCTTCATAGTTGATCACGAAGGAGACTGCGATCTTGGCTTCGTTCGGCCAGCCTGGGTTGATGCCCTTTTCGCCATAGCCCTTGAAGTCTCTGATGCCGGCATGCTGGACAGATTGATCTCCTGACATCCTTGCGGTGATGATGCTGTGTGGGCGGATATGTCTTAGGTCACTGGTGTATGTGTCCGGAAGTTCAGGCCTGCAGCATATTGGACCCAAGTCTCAGATGGTCGCTCGGCTTCGCTGCACGACCCATTTCAGCGATACTGGCTTATCGCTGCCCTATCGAGCATATGCACCGCATGTGGGCATATGTCCGAGCTGATAAGGTAGCCGAGTCAGCCTGCTCTTCTGCAGCGTTGAGGAATTGTCATTGGCCAGCAGGGAAAGTCCATTGGAACAAATTCGGAGCATGTCATCGCTGGTCGAAAATGTATGGCCAAGCACTGGAGCAATGCCAGCGTTACGAACTGGAAGCTGTGAGAATTCTCGAAGATCTGAAGCTATAAGAAGATGACGAACTTATTTTTATCCCTGGAAGTCGGCGGGACCAAGCTCCAGCACAGGCTGGTGATGGCGCCTCTCACACGTTACCGTGCCGATGATGATTGCGTGCCAATGGACATCGCGAAAGGCATGGCAATCCAACGTTCAAAATGAGAGAACGAACTCTAGCTGACATCAAGACGACCACAGAGTACTACACTCAACGTGCATGTGTTCCTGGCACGCTCATTCTCAGCGAGGCGGTGCAAATATCTCTTCGCTGCGTCGGTCGTGACAATGCACCCGGGATTTGGTCAGAAGCACAGATCGCAGCATGGAAAGACATCGTCAACACGGTACATGCAAAAGGTTGCTTCATTTGGTGCCAGCTCTGGGTGCAAGGCCGAGCTGCCGATCCAGCTGTCCAACGACGACGTGGATCCAGATTTATGAGCTCGAGCGCAGTGCCACATTCTCCAGAGGCAGAAACGCCAGCGGAGATGACGGAGGAGGAGATCCTTGAAGTCATTGACGATTACAGAGTTGCAGCGAAGAATGCGGTCGAAGGAGCAGGTTTCGATGGCGTAGAGGTCCACGGAGGCAACGGATATCTCCCGGATCAATTCTTGCAGGATGTTTGCAATGAACGGAAGGATCGCTGGGGTGGCAGCATCGAGAATCGGGCGAGATTCCACATTGAGGTGCTCAAAGCCATCGTTGGAGAAAACGGTGCGGACAAGACCGCGGTCCGGCTCAGTCCGTGGAGCGACTTCATGGCGATGGGAATGGACGATCCCGTGCCGACGTTTACCTACCTGGTTGAACAGCTGCGGATCATGAAGCTCGCCTTTCTTGATCTGATCGAGGCGAGAATCCGCGGGAATGATGATGCGGAACGCGGCGACGGCAAAGATGTCGGGTTCCTCGTTCGTGCTTGGTGCGGCGTCTCTCCGGTTTTGATCGGTGGTGGATACAACCTCGAGTCCGCCAAGATGGCGGTGGATGTGACGTACAGTGGCTGTGAAGTCGCCATCGTCTTCGGCAGATATTGGACGTCGAACCCGGACTTGGCCTTCAAGATGTTCAAGGAGGATGTTCCGCTCGCCAAGTATGATAGGTCGACCTTTTATACACCGAAGAGGGCGGACGGCTACATCGACTGGGAGTTCAGCCAGGAATTCAAAGCGGCCTCAGTAAAGATGGCGTGATCGGATGCGCAGAGTAATCTGGGAAGGTAATCAATCAGCTTTGATAGTTTCGCGCCTCGATAGCTATGCTACCGCATTTCGCTCGTTGCTCATATTGTCCGACGTGACTATCAGCCTCTGCGCTCCCGCTCGCGCTGCCTCATTTGATACATCTGATTTGCAAACATGTCCTACTGCGAATGTATGAAGTTTGCTGCTCCACTCTGGTGCTGTTGGTCGATCATTCGCTGACTCTTGCGCATCTGATTCTGCGGCGTGTAGAAGTTTCGTGATGGATCGGCGACAGCTCCCTGATATTGTCGCTGCATGAAATCGTAATGAAGCATGCTGTACATGATGGCGGAGTGTCGTATTACTGGAAAGAGGTCGAGTCCGTGCAAGGTCGATGTGAGCATATCGATCAAATGCAAACCGCCAGTGTCCGTGAAGGAAGCCGTGATCACCGAGTCACACTGCGGTATGAAATGGGAAGACAGATGATCGAACATCAGCATTGTACTAGCAAGCTTTGATCAGGCCTGCGCTTCATTCGATCCAGATGGAGATCCAGATCCCGAACTATATCCAGAGTCGTCGGCTGGTCGCGAGCGAAGGTACCGTTGCATCATCTTCCACGGCCCGGATCCTGGGAGTTCCTCGCTGCTCCCACTTCCTGAGGGCTTCCCATAGCACGGTGATCAGGGCATCGTGCTCTTCCCTCATGTCTTGAATATTTCTTCGTAGTGAGTCTTCAACATCGGAAGATTACTGGTCTGTCGGGATAGCCGCAGCAGCGCGCTGCTCTTGCTCTGCAGGTGCGAAAGCAAGGTCTTGGATTGGGTGTTGATCGACAGGTTCTACCGCGCCATCAAGTAGGACTTTGTCCCGGCCAGTTTGCCAATCAAGAATCTCCTGGAGCGCATCCCGTGGGTCTTCGTCTGCTGGATCATGATTTGTCAAATGGTCTACTGCCATTGTCAAGTCATCATTCGTCTCAAACTTGAGGTTCGGATCAAAGATGTGATCTGAGCCGTCGAAGTCAAGATCAGGGAGCCAGACGGTGGTTGCGCCCGTGGCATGATGGATTTCGACCTCTTCGCACACCGTTGTGAATCCGACGGCCGGGACCAGTAGATGGGGATTTTTTGATTGACGCAAAGCCTGCCACTGCTTGTCCGACGTCGATATGCATTCAAACAAGCCGTGTCGATGTGAGTCTGAGTCATACCTTTGGCAATTTCGTTTGGACACAACTTGACGCATCGATGCTGCTTCGCGCGAAACAGCGGTACGCACCTTGCGCAGGTGAAGAAAGTGTGAACCGATGCAAGATGCCGCACAAGCTGCGAGATGTACTCAAAGCCCAGCTGGTACGGGCAAGAGCCGAGTTCAGCGACACGGCAAATGCATAGGTATCGATTCTTCGGGCGAGATTTTTGTCTGTTACGATTGTGAGGTCGTTTTCCGCCTGCGCCTCCTTGCCCGCTCCCGTCGCCTGGCTGACCGTCCGGTGCGCCCCTCTTTCGGCAGGTCTGCTGGCGGCCACCTGAATGAGGGTGAGCAGGTTGATAGCTATCCTGCTGCTGTCGATGTCGCTGGATGCCTTGTAGGTATTGCTGGGTGCCTTGACGCTGACGATATGGCAATTGATATTCCGCCAGCGGGTCAGGTTTAGAACCGCGGTGGACCGCGAGAAACGACGTTCGATTTAAATCAAAAGATTTCGAGAAAATTGCGACCACGGCAGGCAATTGTTGCGCTCCTGTGGTATCGCAATCGGCGAAATCAAGACGGGCAGGTGGGGCCTCGCTGAAGATGTCATGCAGAGAGTGTCGAGGGATAGCGATTGGCTCGGCTGCATCGATGGAGGGCGTCAGGAGTCTCCTTCTCGAGACCGTGTCCATGGAGTACGATCGAGGTCTATCTGCAATGTCGTGTCCAGAGCGCGATATTGGATTCAGACCCCGACCGCGAATCGACCGTGATCGAGCCGGCGGATGTGCCGGTGTGTCCAGGTTGGCGTGTGACCCAGTGCCGAGTGCATCAAGACTGAAGTTCACATTGTCGCCGACTCCGTCTTGGACTCCCGCAGTAGCTGTCTCAGTCGATAATTTGTTCGCTGGTACAGCCCGAGGGCTTGTTGGTGCTGTGTCGAGTTTATTGTCGCAGTCTTCCCACCTCAGAACTTCTGCAGTTCAGTCGTTAAACGGTTTGTCGTGGTCTCTCTCATCGAGCGAAGGCATCTCCGTGCCATCGACTTATTCCTCGCCTCGTTCGTGCTCGTGCTCGTGTGTTTTGACTTCGTTGAGTGGTCGGAGTTCGGGCAGAGGAGGCGACGGCAGTGGCATAGCTTGTGAATGTGGAAGGCTTCTCGAGCGAGACTCTCCATCATTTGTTCCTGACTTGGACTGCGTAGGGTGAGTGCCTCCATACGCTGACGGAGCGTCATGGGGGGTTTTGTGTTCGACAGGGCGACATAAGACCTTTGTGCTGGCACTTGGGCACTTGGGCACTCTGCTCAACCGATGCCGTCAATCTGACATGTTCCGCCCCTTTCTGCGATGTTGTTCGATTTTCCTTTAATTGACGTCGGGGCAAGTGCGGTAGGGTTGAGGGGTCACAGGAAGGCAGTAATCCGCTTTGACTGGTCATACGTAGAGTCTGGAGAACCAGATCTTCGGGGGGGATGGCTGGAGGCTGAACCAGCCTAGCGGACAATCTTGTCCGCGATTCCGCCAAGCGCAAGCCAGGGGGCCGAGACGACTGTTGCTTGGAAGCGATGCCATGCAAATGCAAGGACATCGAAGGCTGGCCAACCAGCGGAACCGAGGAGTGGACATCGGACAATGCGACATCACTTGGGATCTCCTGGATACTCTTAGTCTCAAGTGCGTCAGTCTGGTGGGGTCATGGTAGGCACAGTGCAGTAGCTAAAATTGGTGGAAAAGGCCGTCCGAAAACTGTCGCGACGGTTGTCAAAGAGAAGGTGGCGTCCAGCGGTGATGCGCGGTAGTGATACATGTGCCGCTGACAGCCTCGTGGTAGCTGCGCGAGAGCAAGTTGCAGCCATCGTCAACGGGACGAAGTACGCAGCGTGAACTCCCCTGCGCCTGCCCATTTGATGGCTTGCCATTCGTCGCTCCTCAGTCGATCAGCTGAGGCCGTCTGGCAAGCGTACGGGATGGCAAGAGCAAGCGAACGCCACGATTCCGGAATCAGGAGTTAGCAACCTTTGCAACAAGTGAACGACGGTCGGCCAGTGTTTCTGCGCGCGAGCACCCTTGTCGGCGCAGCCGTGTTCGCTGTCCTGAAGCATCCAGTGGAAGAAGGCGACGATTTACGCAGATCTGGATAGCTTATGTCCCGAGTGCACTGTCAGTCAACCTTTGAGCCATGCGTTGGTGGAATAAAAGCACACCACTTGAGACCGGAAAGGCTACGGACAGCCACGTCCTCGAATGTTCTCAGCGACGAGCGCATCCCGTCGCAACGAGGGAGATGAGTAATAAGGCGCCCAACGAGGGAAACGAGTACCAAGGAGCCCAATCTTGTCAGGACAGCGTCGGGCGTACGATACCCGAGCGCGTAAAGCATAATCCTCTGGCCGCAGCGGCGAGCGCCTAAGCAAGACTATTCTGGTTGCCGGAGGCTCCAATGCGAAAAAGACGCTGTCGTTTTTGGTGTCGGTATATGGTATACGCGTTGTGGGTCGGCGTAGACGAAAACTGTGGTCGTCCATAGCCCCACTGGCTTAAGACGCTGCCTGGCCCCAGATTGGCGACCGCGGCGTGCTCGCATGAGTATTTCGACTGATATGCTCGTAGTGTTGGTCACTTCCCTCTCCCTCTTCCTCTCCCACGGCCTCTCCCTCTCCCTCTCCCACCTCCTCTCCCACCCTTCCCCCGAGTAGGTCGTGGAGCAGGTGTACTTTGCTGGCTCCGCTCCTCCGCACTCTCCTCTTCACTCTCCTCTTCCTCGTCGCCTTCCTCATCGCCCTCTTCCTCGTCTCCCTCACCTTCTCCACTTCCCTGCTCCTCGTTCTCATCCGCCGTACTCTCCGCTTGCCTTGCACTTCTCCGACTCTGCGGCACCGCGAGCGACGATCTCCTCCGATCCATGTCCGCACCCGATTTTCTGCTTCCTCTCAGTCGCCCTCTTGTAGCTCCCGTCCGTGAACTCGGTGTCGCAGCTTCACTTGGCTCCAGGCTGAACGAAGGCATGAACCTCACCGGCGGGACGTCCGCGAGGTTCAGCTCCGGTATTGTTGGCGGCGACTCTCCTCCCGTGTGATCGAACCTCGCTTTCCACGCCAAGTCTCGGATGACTTCGTCGTCCTCCACTGGTAGAGCAAAGTCATCTTGCTCAATCAAGTTCCCCGCCTGACTGTACACGTCTCCATCGTCCTCATTCGCTTCCTCATCGTTTTCGTCCTCCTTCCCGCTCCCACCTTTCCCGCCACCCTCCAGCAATGGATTGACCAACTTCTCCAATTGCCTCGCATCCTCCCTCGCATCTAACGCTTTCAGATCATACAAACTATCCAACTTCTTCCAAATCCCAGGCGGTCGTGTATGCACATTATGCGGATGGATGTGGTGGTTCTCCAGCAGCCAGGCGTGAAGCGAAAGAAGTCGGAAGTGCTTGTGAAAGCCAGTCGGTTTATGTCGCAGTATTGCGCGGAAGAGTGCAGCTTCCTCGGCGTCGGTCCACGGGTCGGGTGAGGCTGTTCGTGACGGAGAGCGTGAGCGGGAGGTGGAGCGGACTGGTGCGGAGGGCGGAGAGGGAGATACAGTTGCCGTGGTGGGGCGGGACGGTCGTGCTTTCTTTTTGGGCGGCATCGGAGCGTCGGTTTCAGTGGGTGTGAGGCGACGTTGGAGCTTGTGAGATGTTGTTCCAATGCTCGAGCTTCAATGCGAACAGCTGCCATTGGAATGCCGAAGATCAGGCGACAAAGATTGCTTACAAAGCGCGCGCTAAGATTTCTCAACTCACCCAAGAATCAAGATGCACGTTCGTCTTTAGTCGTCCTTTCTTGCATCCTCGTCGCCGAGAAGATTCGGATCGTCTCAGACGTCCAAGCGCCATTCTGAGGCCAAACTACTCTTCGTTCCCATCGACAATGTCCAGCTCGAGATCGAATTCTTCCGGCTGCTCTGTACAAACACAAGCGGACGGAGGAGTATGCCCCCGCGGGCGGCGATGTGGACCAGTAGCCGCCATGGCTCGACAGAGTGGTGAGCGCCATGGCTGGACAGAGTGGTGAGGTCGAACAAGCAAGAAGCTGAATGACGAACTCCGAAGGCCTTCTACGAACCCACCGCGTACATGCGTGATTTTCATTGCTCCTGCGTTGGTCCCAGTCGGTACGTCCTCCAGCAAAATCTGCTCATCCTGCCTGCAATTCATGACCCGAGTCATGCCGATCCGTCATCTCACCGTCCTTCCAACATGGCATACTCTCCTATGATTTGCGGTGGTACTCATCGCAGGGGAGCTTCCATCTTCATCCATGGATGCCGCCGATCGGTAATAATGGCGGCGCCTTGCTCGCAGATGCGCGTGGGATGTTTGAAGCATCAACACAGGGACAATGCTGGCTGGAGCTCCCCGAGGCTTCCGAGCGCATGAGAAATGTCTCGTCGGGTTCGTCGGGTTCATGCTGGCCAACAATATGTTGTAATGTCCGCATCAGTTCGACTTCATACGCTGTGTCGTCCGCTTACTCAAAACGAGTCACCCGGCGCCTCTGGCTCGTCTACTTCCTCAGAGATGGAACAGAAGGGTATGCCTGCTGATTACAGCGACTCCAAGATGACCGAGAAGCAAACAGAGTCTTCGCAAGCAGTCGAATGGCTCAGCGACGCTCAAGATGCCACCGTCCGCGAGCAGTCCATGGGCATCCGCCGCGCTCTCAAGCGATACCCCAAAGCCGCATTCTGGAGCTTCGCGATGTCTACTACCATTATTATGGAAGGATACAATACCATGCTGATTGGAAACCTGTTCGCCCAGCCGGCGTTCAAGAAGCACTACGGTCAGAGAACTGCGAAGGGTACCTATCAAATACCGGCGCCGTGGCAGGCTGGCTTGAAGAACGGCGCGGACTGCGGTTGTATTGTTGGGCTTTTGCTTGCTGGGTATATCAGCGAAAGAACTTGGGTTTCGAAAAACGATGCTCGGTGGTCTTGCTCTGATTAGCGCTTTCATCTTTATTTCATTCTTTGCGCCGAGTATTGTGGTTTTGCTTGTTGCTCAGATTCCATTCGGTATGTCTATGCTGTTCCTACACTGTGTTGCGCTCTGACAGGATGTCTCCAGGAATTCCCCTCGGCCTATTTCAGACTCTACCCATTGTGTATGCGGCTGAGATTGCACCGGTCTCATTAAGACCCTACTTGACCAACTACGTCAACATGAGGTTAGGCGATGAGTGTGCAGTGTACGGTCTATTTGCTTCGAGAATGATGGCAGCATCCTCCACTGGGCGTTTGGTTGGAGCAAGCTCGACCATCGGGGGGAGAGTATCTTTAGATATTTCAACAACAGACACGACCGGATTTGTTTCGGCCGTCTGATCGCTCGGTGGTTAGGCAGTTTTATCACCACCTCTTGAATATGTCCATCGATTGCCGGTTGAACTGATTGAGGATTGAATCAAGAAGCCGGTCAAATATTGATTGAATTGATGGTGATACAGAAACGCCTCCAAGCTTGGCGGTGAGATCTGAGCTCCGCCTTCTCCGCCCCGCCGCGCCGCCCAAACCGGTTTCTGCAAAAAGTCTCCGACAATTCCAAGGACGGAGGCGCAAATGGCGGGACTGTGCGAGATTGTTTCTTCGTCTTCTTCTTCCTCTTGAGAAATCTCTCCTTCATCAAGCACTCCTAACCATCAACCACCACCCGATCTTCTCACCATGCCAAAATGGCCCAGGTAAGCTCCATTCACTCACCTCCTCGATCCCCATCTTCACATGCTAATCCCTCCCTCTCCAGCTGGCTCGGGTCCAACGACCGCGACCGACACTCCAACATCCACGATGAACTGCACCGTCTCCTTCCCTCCCACAACGACCACGTCATCACCTCCGCCATCCCCGCCAAAGAAGTCACCCTCGTCGCCCTCCGCCTGAAATACCAACTCGAAGCCGTCATCCCCTGCGAACTCCCCGAAGACCGCATCACCCGTCCTCACAGCGATGTCATCACCGACGCCGTCGTCAAAACGGCCAAGTCGGCCGGGAAAGTCAGTGGCTCGGACGATGACCATGCCAGCTGTGTGGTGTACTGTCTCTTGATCTGCAAGAATTGGTTCAAGAGACAGGCTATGTTGGAGCTGTGGGATGCGGATCTGCATGAGTTGAGAGCGACTGCTTGCGAGGTGGTGGCTAAGCATATTATCGAGGAGGAGGAGAATTTGAATTATCTCATGCAGGATTTGTTGTTGAAGAGGTATAGCATTGTGGTGGATGGAGAGGACACCAAGCCGGCCAATGCGATTGAGAAGGCAGTGGATATGCATGCGGTCAGGGTCATTGGAAGCTCGGGATATCAAAAGTGCATTGCGCATCTCTGGCGCGGATGGCTGGTACAGGACGATCAGGATCCGTCGAGGTTCACGGACTACAAGCTCAAGACTTCCACCAATTACTGGGATCACTTCGACCCGGATCGCATGCGAGTGCCGCAATACCAAAACGCCGTGCAAGTCATCATCTCGATCGTCTACCTCGCATTATACACCGGAGCCATCAACAGTATCAACCCCGAGGGAGATCTCGACATCGTAGAAGGCCTGCTCTACATCTTCACTCTTGGCTTCATTTGCGACGAAGCTACCAAATTCTTCAAGATCGGCCGCTTCTACTTTGGCTTCTGGAACATCTTCAACTCGACGCTGTACTCCCTTCTGACCATCTCCTTCATCCTCCGCATGATCGCTCTCGCTCATCCCCAGGATACCAACGACCGCGACCGCTTCAACGCCCTCTCCTACAACTTCCTCGCCTTCTCCGCCCCGATGTTCTGGATGCGGCTGATGCTCTACCTTGACTCCCTCCGCTTCTTCGGCGCCATGCTCGTCGTGCTGAAAGTCATGATGAAAGAGTCCCTCATCTTTTTCGCGCTGCTCATCGTCGTGCTGATCGGTTTCTTCCAAGCTTTCATCGGTTTCGATCAGGTCGACAACAACATCGACGCTACCAACTTCATCACGAAAAACATGCTCAACGCTATCATGGGCGCCGCGGAATTCGACGGATGGGACAATTTCGCCCCGCCGTTTGGCTTGATCCTCTACTACATCTACAACTTTGTTATTGTGGTCATCCTCCTCAATATCCTCGTGGCGCTGTACAATTCTGCGTACGAGGACATCACCGGCAACGCGATTGATGAGTACCTCGCCCTCTACGCCCAGAAAACAATGCAATTCGTCCGCGCGCCAGATGAGAACGTGTATATCGCACCCTTCAACCTCGTTGAGATCGTCTTCCTCGTTCTGCCGTTCGAGTGGTGGATGCCCTCTCATCGATACGAGCAGCTGAACGATGCGGTTATGGGGATCGTGTACTCCCCCGTGCTCCTTCTCACCGCTCTGCTGGAAACGAGAACTGCGAGAATGGTCAAATTCAACCGTTCAAGGAATGAGAGTGATGACGATACGGTTGAGGAGTGGGAGCAGTTGGAGGAGGAAATGGATGTGGAGGGGAACGGCTGGGCGAAGAGAGTGGAGGAGAGTTCGCCGAATGTGGTTGTTGATGGGACGTTGGTCGAGGTGAGGAAGTTGATGGAGGAGGTGAAGGAGTTGAAGAGGTTTGTTAGGGAGATGACGCCGGGGGCGGAGGGGTCGAAGTAGGAGCAAATATGGTGGATTCTATCGCTGAGATTGCCCTATCCGAATCGCCTGCGACTCAAAAAGTTATTCTACACACCACCAACCACAAATCCAGCAACCAACGACCCGAACACCATTCCTACAGTTTTCAAATTCACCTCCCTCCTCACAGCGGCGCCTTCCACACCTCCGCCGCTCTCGCCCTCTGGAGTCACAGCACCATCTCCCCTTCCGCCACTCCCATCCGGATCCGAAGTGTTGACTCCACCGCTACACATTAATCCACCCGTCGAAGAGGCATTCACCCCACTCCTCAAGCACTCTGCGAAGGAGTCCACCGCGCGCTGGAGGTCGTTGGGGAGCCCGTCGCCTTTGATCTCACACCAGAATGAACAGGGGTTTTGGTAGGTGACGCTTCCGTTGCCAGCGGGTTGGGTGTTGCAGCAGAGGTCCATGCGGGGGTGCCTGTGGTGTCAGTGGTGGGTGGAGGATGGGCGGGGAGGAAACACTTTACCCGTTGGGCATTATGCAATTGGGTAGGCTGGTGGAGGCTGGACGATATGAGTCGATCGAGCAGTTGTAGAGGGGTGAGTTGGCTGCCATGGTGGTGAATCACGGGGAGTGGAAGTCGATGCGGGTGGTGCAAGGACGAGGCTTTGTACGTTCGTGGTCCTGCGAAGTTACACATGATGACGCAGCGTAGGATTGATCTTCGTCCTGATTTCCAGCGCTGTGTCTGAGTGGGATGTGACACTGCAGAGGAAGTCGTTCCTTCGCGGCGCGGCTTTGGCTTAGTGGTCGGCCCTCCACATACTTGCTCGAAAGAGTAATTTTGGGTTTGAGAGTTTCCTCTTCCTTGTTGAGCCGGTCGTATGGGAGATGTTGCTTACTACCGCCTCGTTGAAACGGGCCAGTTGAGCGGAGAATGCGTATTACTTGCTGCAAGCATGATCATACGGCTGTTCCATTATTAGGGTTAGGGTTCATATCGGCGTTCGGTTTTGGCGTCCGTTGGTGTTTGAAGGACGATCGCTCCTTTGGAACAGAGCTAGGGACAGGCGCTTTGTTGATCGAATATTCGAAAGGAAGAGGGGAGCAGGAAGTCGAAATTTGAATGAATATGTTGTTTGCTACTTTGGGAACCAGTTCTCCTACTTTCGATTTAGCTTCGCTCGCAACGTCTGCCCGTCCGCGACACCCGATGATTGCTAGTTAGCACTCGTTGAACTCATGTTCCTGCCGTCGCGGCTCGGAACGCCATCACCACCTGTAAGCCTCCAATGCACCTTTCCTGACCATCACCTCCGGTCTCGTGTTCCGATTCGAGGCGGAGTGGGACATCCTTGTCGCCCGGGCCGGACCTGAACACGATCCGTTGTCATCCGGATGACCCGGCCTGTCAACGTGTTGGACTTCAAAAGCAACAGATGCACACTCTGATCATGAAGATAATATCTTTCGCTCGATATCTCAACTCGCAATTGCTCGGTCCAATATGCATCTCTCCGCAGTAGACCTCGCCTTGATTCTGCTGGCCCAGGCACTCCTCACCGTATTACCAGTCGGCTTCACCAAGCCTGGCTCCTGGATCCGCGGAGCCTCCGTGGCAGTCTCGACAATCCTCATGCTGCTGTCTGTATTCGCCCACAAAGATAGCTTCGACTGCCTGACGCGAATGGTTTTGGTCTTCTCGCCGCCAGCCCTAGTCCTACAGAATCTCAACATCTCCCTTCTCCGTCGGTGGGACTTTGACTATGCTGGACCACGGCCACGAGAGCCCGGAAAGAAAGAGCCTTCAAGACCACTTCCGGACTCTGCATGGAATCGCCTGACGTTTGGATTCTCCGCTGCGACGGAATATCGCCACTGCGGGACGCTGTGGGAGGTTGAGAACGTGCCGGCGTTTCGAAAAAGTGATCCCAAGTTCGTGCCATCCAGGAGGGAGTTCTTGGTGAGGAGAGGGCTGCTTTTACTGAGCATATACCTGTTTATGGATCTCCTCGGTGTTCTCGCCAGCCAGGACGTTAACAAGGCTCCGACGGAGCCCCTCCCAATATTCGGCCGGCTTGAAGACTTTACGATGCGGGAGGTTTTAGACCGACTCGTCTTCGTCGTTCTGTTCTTGGTCTTTGGCGCTGCTAGTACCACTCTCCATTTTGGATATGGTGGATATCTTCTGGTACTGCTTGGACTCTCGGAGCCGAAGCGATGGCGGCCTGTTGTCAACTTTGAGCATGTTATGCCCTACTCGATTCGACGTCTTTGGAGGTAATTGTCATCTTATGACCTGCGTCACGCAGTTGCTGAATATTCGCAGTCACTACTGGCATTTGTGCTTCAAAGATATGTTTTATCAGCCTGCGAGGTATGTCGTGGACCACATTCTCCGACTTCGCAGAGGATGCGCTGCTCGGCGGTACGGCATCGTTGTCTTGACCTTTGCACTTTCTGGGGTCTATCACTTGCTCTGCGACTTGACTGTCGAAGTGCCCTTGGGGCAATCCC
Source organism: Zymoseptoria brevis (assembly GCA_000983655.1). Classification (NCBI taxonomy): domain Eukaryota; kingdom Fungi; phylum Ascomycota; class Dothideomycetes; order Mycosphaerellales; family Mycosphaerellaceae; genus Zymoseptoria; species Zymoseptoria brevis. The sequence continues at coordinate 5,246 of JYJE01003854.1, read as the reverse complement.
GATCCATGGTGTTCTTCCTGAGCCACGCGGGTGCGGTCATGCTGGAGGATGGCGTATCGCGAGTTTGCAGGACCCAGACTGGAGCGATAAGCGGGCAGAGGACCGGAGATGATATGGTCCCAGGGTGGCAAGTTTGGTTCGGTCGTGTCTGGGTTTGCGCATTCCTGGCCTGGATCGTACCGGTGTACATGTCGCCACTCCTTCTCGCAGCGAGGGATGAACGGATGGTGCCTTTTAGTATTTTCAAAGCTTTGTTGAAAGCTTACATGGAGTAGAAAGCGGGTCGAGCGGTTGATCGACATCCACAACTTGTGAGGCATTGCAGCAGGCCATATCAGCGTCAGCCGAATGGAGATGGCGTCTCACTCCGCGACCTTTCCCGATCCCCCGACTCAATACGCCAAAATTACACTGGGATGACGGAATGATCCGACCATAGGTGGACACATTATACCGCAGGTCCCCTTCCGATCCAAGTTCTGAAGCTCCGGAAAGGGCCTTTCCGGTTGTCAGTGTTGTTGTATTGCCTCGAAGTACCGAGCTCGAGTTGGTTTGTGCAGAAGTACAGCCAGCCATCGAGAATCGCCGCGGAGTCGGCATGCTGGATCAATGCGCTTCTGACCAGTGGTTTGACGACATAGTTCTCGGCTACTACCAGACCTGAACCACCAGGTGGAGTACCGTTCACGGTCTCGTTGACCTCTGGTTGCAAGCTGTCGACGTAGTAGACCGCATTCTGCTCGCTGGCGAGGATGTACACCCGGCCCTCTGAAAAAATTGCGGTCAGCATACTATCGGGGCAAAGGAACTAGAAGACCCACTGTCATCGGCAGTGAAGCCTGCTTGCTCACTCGCACACTGTCCAGGATTCTGCACTGCGGTCAAAACTTGGTCATCCGACAGGCTTCTGTCAATCAAAACACTCTGATCGATGAAGTAGAATCTCCTCGACGACAAGACACCCCAGAACAGCTGACCACTTGCAAGAGCTATTCCATCTGCCGCGGTCGTGCAGAAATTTCGCTGCGTTCCATTCCAGCAATAGACAAGATTGCCGTCGTAGGAGCCGACGTATCCCTCGTCTGCTCGCACGACCGAAGTGTTGAACAATCGACGGACTCCACTTCCATCATCGAGATTGATGGCCAGGAGACTCGAATTGGTGCTCGCATCTGTGATGAAAGCATATCCATTCGTACCGAGAGTATTGTTGATGCGGACGTCGTTGGCGTTCATACCATGAGCTAAGAGGTCCTGCGGGATGGGGTATGTCCGGAGGTGTTCACCGGACTGATCGAACGACATGATCTTGGCTCCTCCGTATAGCGCATTACTGCCGGCTTTCGCAGTGTAGGGTATGCCACTGTCGATGACCCACAGCTGCTCCCTGCTATCCAGGACGATGTTCTGCACATTAACGAAGCACGTCGATGGATCTTGACCCTCTGTGCAGTTCTGGATCTGAGCGTTGGGCCATGGTTGCTCGTTGTTGAAGTCGGTGCAGATGACCACATTGCTCGGAGTCTGACCCGAGTTCCGAGGGTATGTCAGATATATGTTGTGCTCCGTGTCGACCGCGAGGCCGGTGGGTGCTTGTTGACTGTCATGGACTCCCTGGAGCTCGCCAGAGACAGTAAAGTCTTGTGGATATGCTCCGCGATTGAAGCCTGGGCCGAACGGTCGGAACGAGCCCGCCTCAAGGTCGTAGTACGATGAGCGGACAAGCCGAGGAAGTCCAAGGGCGAGAGAGAGGAGTGCTGTTCTTGTGAAGGCCATTTTTGATGTTGTTTCGATCAGTCCGTTCGCAGATGGTTTCGACGACGCATTGTCGTCGATGAGGAACTGGCGGTCTGCATGAACTGAAGCTCAGGTCTTCCGAATGGCACCGTCATCGTGATGGCTCCGCTCTTGTCGCCTCAGGCATCACTTGAACTACTTCCGGACAGAGTTTTCGGAAACTTTGAAAACCTCCAGTCAAGCTCGCTCGCGGAAGCATCGCAGACTGCCCTGCGTTGTCAAACCGGATTCTGTTCTTGACAGCGTCGACAACGCCGAACTTTTCCTGGAGTGAATGATGCGACAAATAGTCAATCGCTTGGTCCGCCTGTCCTCTACACAAGATCGGAACACATCTTTTGCCTTGAACAGCAGCGACAGCTCTCTGCCAGGACATCCAAGCTTATACGCAAGACTCTGTGGGCGGATCCGAGCCGGACAGGAACGCGAGATGGCGGGAATCCTTCTCAAGGCGGTCGACGTTCCAACGCACCTTCAAGGCGTAGTCCCAAGACTCGATGCTGTGTTTCGTTCTCGCGCGAACAGGGCTCTCCACGCCGAACTCTCGAAAGGAATCCCCAAGAACGTCTCTCCCGGCACCGCACTTTCCGCCCACGTCCAGGTTTGATAAAGTTAGAAGTGCGGTCGCTCATGAATCATGATGCGGAGTACTTCGTATTCCTGCTCGGATGTGTGACAAATTCACCGCGAACCTGGGCCATATAACTACCCTGGATCTGGGGTAACCTTGCGAAATCTTTTCGCATCCACATGTCTGTGTGTGCCCGTGCGATGCGATGCAGCCTCACCGATTGACAGCACCTCGTAATTTGTCGAGCATTTTCTCCCTTGCGATGTCACTCTAGGAGGTCGCCAACGTTACGACCAGCGATGCGCTCTTGTCAGGATGTGATCGCGCCTGTGGTCTCGCCCGACACGAATCGACCTTGAAATGGACTCGCGAAGCGACAGGCATGCATTGTCTTGCGCCACCCGACGAGGCGGCGTCCAAGCGCAGGGCTGTAGACAAGGTCCGCCAGGCTGCAATGCATGTTTAGAGCGGCTTCGAAGCCTTCGATTTTGTCACAACGGGATCTCAATGCCGAGACCGCAAGGCGTACCTTGTTAATGACAGAGTTCCGATCTACTTGGAGCCATCACTGAACAACTGTCAAAACATACAAGACAAACTCGGTTGCCCACCTTTCCCCGGCATGCAAGAACCGACTCATCCAATCACCTCGCATCATCTACGACGCCTCCCTACCATTGCAATGCTTTCCAAGCTCAGCATGGCCTCTCTGGGGCTTCTCGTTTCCAGCGTCTCGGCCGCTTGCAGTGCTGAAGAACGCGTTCGAACCTCCCTGCTGGTTGCTACTGGTTTGCGGCTGTCCTTTTTCTGTCGCCTTGCGACCTTGCTAACCACATGTATCCCAGCATACAACACCAAACCACCGTTGGCCTCCGTCGAAGCATTCAAACTTGTGAGTCTTCTAGATCTGTCATCGAATCTTGCATGAATCGAAGCCAATGCAATCTGTCAGGTCCCGTGGGGCGCTCCGGACGCTGCTGGTGTGTGTACGGGCACGATGTAAGTCTTGTATGCCGAACGACAGTTTTCGCCATTTCCTGACAGAGGTACAAGCATCCCCGACGGATCTGGCTGCGCCATTGTCTTTGCGACCACAGGAAATGGAACGTATGAATTCGCTGGTATGCTTCTTACTCATTCACCCGTTCCTCAATTTTCGGGACGCTGACAAGATGTAGTGGCCACCCGACAGGTGTTCGAGAGTCTGGTAGTCAAGGAAGCGAAACGTTCGTGTTCCCGTGCCCAGAACACCGGATTCCTCTTCTGACACACCGCGATAGCATTCAACAACGGTACCGTCCTGCTCAGCGTTGAGGTCCATGTCGGCGCTCCTTACTATCCCGTGGTACGAGACGGCCCGCCTTGTCTTTGCTCAGGCACACGAATACTGATGACATCGCAGTCGCCCGTCGGCTTCCACGGATATGTGTACATGGACTACAACGACGACTGCCGTATCTACGCTGCTCGAGGCTACGCCGACGTCCCTTCATCTGTTCTCAACTGGCTGACACCTCAGGCCGTCGGAGTCCCTGGAGGCGGCCTGGGCCCCGTATGCATCCCGCTGCCTGTCGGCGGACAGTAAGCGAAGGAGTAGAGCCTGTGTGGAGGTCGAGCGCGTTGGCTTTCCTGGTCCTCGCGGACTGGCGGTGGAGAATCTCTGGAGCTTTGAATATTTATGCAGACCAAGGTCAGCACGATGCGTAATCAACATTCTTACTGGTGTCGTCTGCTTTCTTCTTTGTTTCTCCCAGTGGTATGGCGCCTCCTTGACCTATTTCCAAGAGAGTGCGATGAAGTTTGTGAGGACGTGTGAAGCGGATAATCCAGCGTGGCACCGTGGCTACGACTGAGACCGGAGAGAAACTTGGGGGAATCAATATCGTCGCCATTTGCATTGGTCACGATGCAGTTACCGGTGGGCTGGTAACGATGGAATGCCCGCAGCGGCTACGCTAGATCAAGTGGACCAAGTGTGCCGTAGTTGGCCTCGGACCTAGACTATAGTAACCAGAGACTCGTACAACGTCTGCCAGTGGTAAGACTGGACTGTGGCGCCTTGTCTAAGGGCTCCATAGCTACTACCCCGCCGACGATCCAAGGTACCGTACTGGGGTGTTGCACGTCGGCTAAAGCTACTAATAGCTACAAGCGAAGCTACATATACAGGTATATAGGGCACGTCGAATGTGGTCATGATCATTTGCAACCTTTAACGAAGAACCTAGTCGTTCTGATTATCCTTCGCGGTTTTGACACATATGGATTACATACTCTACAACCAGCTGGGGCTCTTGTTACAGCCTGCGCTAAACAGCTTGAGGGGACTTTGGGAGTTACGATGTACAGCAACAACTTCTTCAACGGAGCCAAGTCCGACGTCCCATCGATGCGACGACACAACTTCAGATCACTGGGCGCTAGAGTCTTCCTTGTTCTTGAAATATCTCAGTCAAGTACAGGCAGAAGAAATACTACAGCAATTCGAGAGTGTATCACGAGATGACTGCAAGTTTGTTTTCTGGTCTGGACTCCCTCGAGCGCGTGCCCAGGAGTGGGCTGATGACCGAGGTATGTTTACGCTGACGACTCTGATGGGCCCTCTTATGGACATCCAGAAAGCACGCTGCCAGATGAGTCTGAAGGACTTGAAATTATGGAGCAAATACGTCAAAGGTGCATCAATTATGTATTCGCTCCTCGCGCGTAGGGCCAACATCGTCACAGTCTTGACGATACCACCTCCTCTGCAGCTCGCGGATCTACGACCGGGATCCACCTTCCTTTCGTTGGAGAGACCGCTCTTACTCGGTGGCTTGCATAAGGCCCTGTTTACTTAGGCCAGTATCCAGTATCCCGACGAGTATCCAGTATTTGA
>JYJE01003842.1:0-20314 GCA_000983655.1 Zymoseptoria brevis | reverse complement strand
TCCGACTACTATATACTACTAAGAACTAAAACTATACTATACCTATAAACTATATCTAGCACTATTTGCCCTATAATAGTATTAACCTTTAGTAATTAAACGACTTTACGTCCTATTAAGTATCCTCCTATTTAACTTATACTCTTAGGTATTATAGGGGACCTATATTTATAGGTATTAGTTAGTGTCTAGATCCTAAATTATAATATACGGAACTATAGTAAAATATCTTAATAATAATAGCTCTAATTAGTATAGAAGTTTAAGAATAGTATTTATAAAGTGTTTTATCCTATACTACTTATTTTTAGCGAGTATTTTATAAAGTATAGTAAGTTATATAAGTATAGGGATAGGTATAGATATAAAGCCGCGCTATACGATTTTAAACTTTCTATTCGACTAGGTTACGACTAATAGAACTATAACTTAATATCTCTAGAGTAATAACTCTAATTAATATATAAATTTAATAATAGTATAAATAAAGTAATTTAACCTAAATCCTAGACTTCTAGTAAGTATTTTATATTATATAGTAAGATACCTAAGGAGGGGGCTATAGCTTAGGGCCTATAGACGTAAAGCCGCGCTATACCGCTTCCGGACCTAGGGGCTATAGAATTCTATTACCCCCTCGGGATCCTATCTATTAGATGCCTAAGGCTACATCGGCTATACTAATGCCTAGGCTAATACCTAACGGATAAACGCCGGTTTAGAAATCTACTAGGCCGGATTAGGAACAAGCTTCCTTTTAGCGGAGTAGAAGGCTACGTATATACTAAGCGACGCTACGCGCGCGTATAGCGTATACTCGACGTTTCGCTACCTAGCTATTATTTATAGCCTAAGCTTTTCTTATTTATAGCCTTAGCTAGTTACGTACTCGGACCCTAGATTTCCTTAAGATCCTCGCTTTGCCCTCTATCGTAATATTAATATAACTATATAGGGTAAGAGCAATTAAACAGTATATAGAGTATAGTATTATATCGTATAAGTAAGCTCGTATAATTTATATATCTATATATAGTATAGTATAGGTAGTAGTAGTAGTAGAAGGAAAAGTAAGGCTAGAAAGTCCTTAGAACGCCGGCGTAGATCTCTTACTCGCGTAATCGACTACTCTTATAGTAAGATTAGTCGATTGCCGCTATATTAAGTAATTCTAAGCTAGCTAATAAGAGCGCTAGAAACTCCTTTAGTTTTAATAACTAAGGAGGTCGAAATCGAGGTAGTTTATACGCTAGTAGGCTCGCGGTATTAGGGATCGCTATAGCTAGCGGTCTAGCGGCTCTTATTACTAAGGCTAGGTAGGATAATATTAGTAACGCTACTACTAATAGATCCTATAGTAGTAAAGCCCGCCGTAATAGTAAGGGCTCTACGGAAGCGGTCGATAATATTACTAGCTCTAGGTATTGTTATGTTAGCCGGACGGTAGTAGTATCGTTTAAGAGCTCTACGGATAATATTACGGCTAATATTGCGGCTAAGGCTACTACTACTAATAATATTGCTAATAATATTACTATTAATATTGCTAATAATATTACTATTAATATTGCTATTAATATTACTATTAATATTACGGCGGTACTATTAAACCTACCGCTAACTAAGACCTTACTATCGCCGCTATACGGTTAGTAATTAAGTCCTCGTTTAGTACTACCGCCGGCTTATTATTATACGGTCTATTACTATAGTAGTGCTCTATATACTTCGTACCGGCCTTTACGTAGCGGTACTAGCGCTTCTAAGGGTTATAGCCTAATGTGTGTGTATAGGGGAGTCGCGATAAGGCTAACGGTAGTAGAAGTCGTAATAATAGATCGCTAGGTTCCTCGTTACGGCGGCGGTTATATAGTGCTATAGCGTCGTCCTTAGTTTGTTACGTAAGCCGCTCCGGTACGGTTATCTTACGCTTATTACTTTGTAGGCTATGTTGCTACTATGCTAGCTTACGTTTGTTAGTACGTACGAGGGGATTATATATCGTTGTCGCCGTAAGCTCTAGAGGTAGTCGACTACCTAGAAGGATCTACGCCTTCTCGAAGATAGTATAGTCTAGCATAAGCGGTTTTTAGTTAGCCGACCATCCTTTAAGATATAGACCTAGTTCGTATAAACAAGGCGTACTAGTCTTAGCTCTAAAGGTACGCGTATACGGCGGTAGCTCGTCTATCTTCTTATACTACTTCTACTTTATAATCTACTTATTAGTTAGCTTTAATACGTCCTTATAGACGACGTTTACTACCCTACTCTAGAAGGGAACGCTTCTAAACTAAGTAGAGATAAGGCCTTTAGCCTTCGTAACGGACGTCTTATATCGATAAACGAGGTGCTCGTAATAGGGCTCTATAGCGTTAAAGAAGGCGAAGATATCCTTACGTACGGACTTTAACTATGCCTTTAAACTAGCGTATGTACCTTTATACGGTAAGGTTGTTATAATGCCGTAGCTATAGATACTCTTCGTCTACGCCTTTATATAGAACTCCTTCTCTTAGTTCTACTATTACACCGGAAGGTAGATATTATAGAGGTAGATCTATGCCGCCTTCTTATCTACTATTAATAGCGTCTCCTTATCCGTAAAGGTGTCTACGAGCGGCTCGTCCGCGCTAGCCTTATATACTCTATACTATAATTCGAAGTTGTCCGGTATAGTAGTATTAAGGCATACCTTATATCCTTTAAGCTACTTCTTCGTAACCTTCTTACGTATAGTCGTTAGCTTCTTACTATAGACTCTAGGTACGATATTAACGCTAAACTTCGCATTAGTATTGCTCTTAATAGCGGCATTTATATACTATATATAGAGCCGGTAACGGACGCTAGGAAACACCGCTTTAAATAACCTCTATATCTGCCGGTTACGGTCGTAGAGTATATAAGATAGCTCGTTAATACTATGCTCGTCTATATACTTCTTAATTTGTTACTACGCCTATAAGAAGCTACCTTCTATCTCGTTAGGCATAAGGACATAAAGGACTAGTAGGTAGATACCGGTACGTATACGGATAACTACTACTATAAGAGGCATGCTATATCGATTCGTCTTATAGGTATAGTCTACGAGCTATACGTCGCTATTATCCTTAAAGATCTATAGCAGCTCTAGATAGCACTATACTAATCTAATAAAGTTCTTAGCCTAATCCTTTAATAGATTACCGTACTAATATCCTTCGTCCTTAAGCGTCTTTAATACCCTCTTAACTAGCGTTAGGCTATTAAGCTACTTTAATCGAAGGGAATACTATACGTTATAGATGTCTCGTAGTAGCTATAGAGTCGTCCGGTCTACGCTAAACCGCTTTATATACTAATAACGAGACTCCTTTATAGATATACTAGCCTTACGTACGTCCGCGAGAAACTCTATTATCTTAGCTCTACGACCGATACGGCGATATAATAGTAGTCTAATAGCCTTACTAGAGGGGTAGTTATAATAAGGCTTACGACTAAGCGATATCTTCTACTTAGCCTCTACTGCTAACCTATCTACCTTTAATACGACTACCGATATAGTATAGTCCGTCTTCTTTAAGGAGGTGTTCTTCCGTACGATACTAATACTAGTAGTATCGAGCTTCTACCTCCTTTTTACTATATTATCGTTACTAATACCCTTCGTATAGATCTACCTCTAACTAATAATAATACTACCCTTCTTATCCGGCCCCTTTAGTTTAATAGCCTCCTAGCTAGTCTCCTTCGTATACTAATAGAGCTATACCTTAGCAGCTTCTTATAAAGGAAACCGTAGTCCTTCTACTACCGGCGGAGTAATAGTATTAAAATAAGACGTATAGTAACTACTACCGCTACGCGAAAAGGTGCTCTTACTAACGAGAATCCGCTCTACGGTAACGCTTCCTTTAATAATAATACTACCGGCGGTAACGCTTCCTTCGATATTATTACCCTTATCTTTAATATCCTTCTACTAACTAAGCCCTTAATAGATACCGCGTATCTTACGCTCCTTTAATACCTCTTCTTTCTTCTACGGCTCTAGTATATCGAACTCCTCCTATAGTATCTTACTACCGTCCTTATCCTTGTCCTTATTATCCTTATTATCCTTATTATCCTTATTAAGAAACGCCTACTTATAGGTAGATAGCGGCGGCGCGGTAGTAGCTATAGCGGTAGAGCCTATAATAGACGCGGATATAGCGGAAACAATAGGAGGTATAGTAACAACGAGGACATAGGACAACGACTAAAACACGTCTAATATTACTACGAAAACAGGTAAGGAACGCGACATACGTAGATATAAGTCCCGAGTACGTAACTAGCTAAGGCTATAAATAAGAAAAGCTTAGGCTATAAATAATAGCTAGGGTTTCGCTGCTTCGGATAGATCTTCTTTCCGTAGCTTTAGAATTTTATATATTTGGATCTGGACCTTTGTGCATAACTCCGGTTCAGACCCTTATACGTAGCTGTCCGTAGACGTAAACCGTAGCTGTCCGTAGCCCCGCCGTTCCGTTACATATGCCTCCGCCGAATACCGACAATCGGCATCTGATCCCCTGCCTCAGCGGCATATACACCCCTGCTAAGGGCTTTTAAGCTCGTTTGAGCCAGATTGCGCCCGTATAATCCTTGCGACTAAAGAACAGGCGAAGGAGGGACTCGAGGTATAAGAATACATAGAATTCCCTCCTTCCGAGAGGGTATCGAATCGAGTCTGTTCTGAACCAACTCACACTGCTACTTTATCTCTCAATTGCACCTTTCACGGCTTCCTGCTCTGTTCCTAGCGGTCGTTACGCCAGTCCTTTTACACACCTCCCCTACGCAGACCAACTCAACCTAACGCTACATAACGCATCCAACCCGACCCTACGCAGCTACTATGAAACTTTTCTCTATTCTGCCAATAGTTGCTATGTTCGCTGCATCAGCTGTGGCGGAGTATTTCGGAGTATGTGGACTTGTATGATTTGATTCGACACTGCTAACTTTCTCTACAAGGTTTGCCGCAAGGAAGAAGCGTATCCGAATGGGAATTGCCTTGGGCCGAATAACGCAGGATCCCAACCATGCGTAGGTTGCAAACGACCAACGAGTGGGAGGCTTGTTATTAACGATGTGTTGGCAGTTGCACGACGACCCTTGCACAAGACTGGGAAATGCGTGTAACCTAGATTTCAAAACCACGCAGGAACCCCATGGCCCCGTAACCTGGGCTTTCTGCACCTGATGTCGGTAAACTGCCAATGGCTCGCGCTCACGGCTCGGCTCTCACTATCCGTTTCAACAAGCTAGAGGTCTGGAAGAAGGTCTGCAAGGAGGTGGTAATAGGATAGGAGTCAGGCATCAAGTCATCAAGTAGTTGATGTGCGTTAGCAGTATTTCATTCTCGTCATAGCTCGGACGTATGGCGTGAGAAATCCCTTAGAAGATGCCAAAAGACTGAGTGGTTGCACGCTTCCGCATGAAGAGCTCCATTCATCCGCACATCTTGGACTCTTGGCTCCCAGCATTCGATCCGTCTTGCATACTTACCTGCACCGGCATTGCGGCGGGAGTACTCCCGTTGACAACTTCAGATCCTGTCAGCTGTCAAATTCATGGAAGGATGCAGAGGTCCATCGCCCAACAAGGATTAATTCATCCCTTGTTCAGCGATTTCTGACCTTTCTCCGGTTCAGATCGCTGACAGCTCGGTGTGGTTTTGAAGTCTTGCGCCAGCAAAATTACTCGCGCAAGCGAGGACAGAAGGAGCGCACTGAGAAGGAGGCAGTTTCTGACCCCTTGCTTCCCCCACATTAACCCACCCCTTCAGTACCCGACTACAAAGGGCGGCTGGCGACCACCTGGCGTCTGTTGACAGTCCGAGGGGTTTTACATTCCGTCCCTGACATCCATATTCTCAACAAGATGGGGAATGTCGGCTCACATCCTCGGTCGTGGTCGATCACAGCCACACTCGTGAATTATACAACACATCGCAGATCACTAGCGTGATATCAGCAATGGACGACCGGGTGTCCTCCATCGCTCAAACAAGAAGCAGACCTCCTCGTCAGCCCAGAGAGGAGCACCGAGGACCTTCCGCACCGACCCTCGCAGAGCAGCGCGCACTGCGACCAAAACCATTGAATATCCAGCCAAACAAGCCCGACACTCCACCACTGCCAAAAGCTCCGCCACCATCCAGGAATGAGAGTGCATCATACGAGAGTCCGCGCGATCCAGAAGTTGTGGATGCGGCGCCAACATGGTTGCGCCGCAATGACTCGCCAGGACGCGGCATCAGTACAAGATCACAGGCGAGCGGCGGATGTGGTCGACGGTCTGAGACATCTCTGATTGAATGTTACCTCCGCGATCCATCACCTGCCATGAAGAGTCCTGAGATGATGCATCCAACACTGGAGCTTGATGTCGCTATTGATAAGTTCGACTTTGGACTGCCGGACACGCCGATGCCAAAGGAGAATGAGTCCGATACAACCTCCGGAGCCGAGCGCAAAGGTTCTGCCGTCGCATCGATGTCTCCTGCGGAGGCTGAAGTCGTTCCAGCCCAAGGATACAGCTTGTTTCCTGCAGCCCAGCAAGTCCCGATCATACAATCAGTCAGACCGCCAGCCCGACAACCCGCCGTGACAATCGTCGATCCATCCATCTTCCGAGACATTACACCGAGAAGCTCGTTACCATCCCACCCCCAACCTGGCCAATCCTACCGACCTCGAAAAGAAAGCTTATCCAGCTCCGCCCGCAGTCGAGCGGACAGCATCAATTCTTTCCGTCGTGATCGATCGGGCCAGCTGATCCCCCTGCGGATCCTATCCGGCGGATCCATGGGAAGCAATGCGAGAACTGTGTCAAGCTCAACAACGATGATGAACCACTCATCTCCCAGCTCTCGCTGGTCGGACGACACCATCACTTCTCCCACCGTTACATCAATGCCAGGGCCGAGAGCTTCCTTCACCTCCTTACTTCGCCAAGACAGCGCGCAGTATCCTGACTGCTTTTTCGAGGATGATGATGAGTCGGCGGCATTGAGTAAAAAGTTCCATGCCGTGAAGAGGTCGACCGGCGGTGAGAGTAGGAGGTCGAAGGGGATGTTCGATGAGCCGGAAAGTTTTGGTCGGCGGTTTGCGCGAGCGATGATGTGCGGATGCGGAGGGCGATCATGAGTGTCAGACTGACGAATCTCCTTGAGTGTTACGCCATTGTATATTTCTTATGAGCATACGCCTCGCAATTGGCAGGGTCTTGCATGCTACCCTTGGCGCCGCCTTCGCTTCCTGTTATGAGTGAAGTAGCTCCCACACGATCATCATGAGAAGTAGGGAAGTGTCCATTCCATTGTTACCTAAAATGCGCCGCATGAACGCCTGTAGCCCAAAAAGAAAAACATTATTCACCAGCCCAAACCCGACAGAAACCGCTCGGCATGCGTCAGCCATCTTCGTCGCTTAGATGAAGCAATGCAACCATCAACCATCACTCAAACAGTCCAGCCGTACTGAAGTCCGGACACCAAGAACGTAGATCCAGGATCGATAGGTAGGCCGAAGTCGGGTATAGGGATGCTAAGGAAGTGTTGAACCCTCGATCTTAGGTTCGCGGGAAAGTTGGGGCAGTGTCTGGAGATGAATTGTCCCCACTCGCTCGTAATCAAGCCGTCAGGTATCGCGAACGAACACCGAAAGTCGGCGAGGGTTTCACAAATGGGGTCTAACCCGACGTGGTCGAGAGCGCAATCGCTGCAATCGTCGTGATAGCAGTAGTAGTTGTCGTCGACAGCCAGCTTGCACAAAATTTCTTTTACAAGCTGTAATCCCCGGACTTGCAGCACATGATCGTCTGGTCGAGGTGGCATACAATAGCGGACTGCCGGAGAAGATTCCACTTGGTAATGACGCGCTGCTCCGTCGAACATTAGAGGATAGAACTCACCCTCATGGTCAGGTCGGTGGTCACGTTGAGACCGAAGATTATCAAAAGAGATGCTGTCAAGAGCTCGGGAGTGTGAACCAAGATACATGAAGACCAATCTCCAGGATCTCCCACGAAGCAAAATGTCGTGCAGTTTCAATGTCCGCAAGGTATCGCGGTGCTCAAGGGCGACCGAGATGAAGATCCAGGGTATGAGAGGAATTCCCTGGAGGCACAACGTTGTCAAATTGTGGAATGCGCTGGACATCAAGATGTCCGAGACATAGATTGCGTCGGGCAGCCAGCGGACGTCGTACAGCGAGCTGTAGATGGTGTCCGAGCCTTGCAGATAGAAGGTGTTTGCTTGAGCGCCGAGAGCAAGCATGGCGTACTGGGTATTCCAGAGTGCCGATCTCGAGGCCCGGACTGACAGGGGACAATCCTGCCAGTCATCGGCCAAAGTACTCAATACGAGATGTAGTGTCTGGAGGCTGGCGAATGACAGGACTGGGCTGTCTTCGCCTGTCCCTCCAAGGTTCAATGATAACAACCGCAGGTCGATGGTCCGCAGGTCGTCGATTTTGATGTCGTGGATACAGTGTCTTGCTCCCTTCACTACGGCTTCAAGAAAGTCGTGATAGGCAGAGGAGTACGCAATCGATGCGCCAGCCAGTCCTGCCGGAATGGGTTCATTTCCAACGAATCGTGTGAACGGTATCAGCACCGATGGTGGTTGCACGAAGGGGTATGCCGAGCACAGTTCCCATGTTGACATCTTGTCGGAAGTGCAGTCGCCGGCAGATCCCACAATGTAGGGCAGCTGCAACATCTGTCTCCGGCTTGTGATCTCCAAAGACAGCCAACAACGTCCGATCATATTGAGTTGTCTCAGAATAGTGACGATCTGAAGCTGATGGACAGGGCCCTCTTGAAGCGCTTCCCTCATGTCGGGAGCATACTCCTTCCCATCAGTGCCTTGCATAGTGGTAGTGAATCTCGTTGGCATATGCAGAGTGAGTGAGCGAACGTAGCGCGAGAGGTGATGGTCGAAGACGATGCATTGGAGCTTGCGTAGGCCGTTGAGATCCAGGACCGAGCACGATCGCTCCGACATGCATTTTCGGGTGAAGCATTGGAAAACATCCTTCTGGATCTTGCGGGAAACCAGCCGTAGGGACAGCAGGTCGGACGGAGAGGTGAATTCGGCAATGCATTCGATAAGCTCGGTGGAGAGCTTCAGTAGTGGTGGCTGTGATAGGAGAAGTTGGCCGACGGGGCGACCAGAAAGGAGAGCGCCAGAGACTCCGGTCCGGGCGGATCTTTCGGGGCGACGCGCCATGACAGGGGGCTGTTTACGGAAACGAGGCGGAGGCGGGACAAGAGAGCGGAATCAGGAGTTCTTTGGCAAGACGCCTCGTTACGATCTGATAGGCAGAGAGACCACCCTCATCAGAGGACTCGACGCAGCTTTAATAACATTTGGCGACGCTCTTGCAAGCGCAGGTGCGCATGAATGTGCTTTCCACGGTGAAGTAAACTTCGGATACATCCCACGACGAGTGGGCCTTAGAGCAAGGGGTTCGAAGCCGTCATGACCAGATTCCAGTGCTCGTGTAATAACGCCCGGCATTCGAGTGATTCTCATTGGCAATTGTTCCTGACGACCGCTGCAGCGGCAGTAAGGGATTACTAGTTCGCGGATCCCACCACAAGTGGGCCTTGAAGCAAGGGGTTGGATGGACCCTGCCCAAATTCGTGCAACGTCGGGCATTTGAAGTCCATCGGACGATTCTCGAGAAGTTTTGCGTGCCAGCATGGTCGCAATGTAGTGTATTGTACCTGCAGATCTCATCCGTGCATTGGCGGAGACGTTCGAGTTCCACTTGCAGAAATGCAGAAGCCGCAGTGCGGTATAAATCGGCATATGACTTTCGCATCCTTGGCGTACTCTACAGCGAGTACGGATGGCAAGATGTACGACCCAACAAGAAGCCGCATCTGTCTTAACGCTATGGCACTTGTCGAATATCCCATCCTCTTAGCACTTTGACCTCATCGCCAATCCTAGGGCGGCAATGACATGCGACAACACCGCCATGTTAACCCGCCCGTCCAGATCACCCTCTCTCCCTCCGACCGAGCTGTTTCCAAGTTTTGAGCTGCATAACCTGGGTGCACTCGGAGGCTTTCAAGTCGTGAGTCTTGTGCCGGGTCTTTCAAGAAACTGACGCATGAGCACTATGAATTCCTCGCTGGGCTGCATGAATAATCCGAGATCGTATGTTTCAAATGCGGGCGTGAACGGTTGTCTACGGTATTTTAAGAGGAGGAAGAAGAAATTCGAGATCGGGACGGGACGGAGCGTCTTCGTGATATGACTAAGCAAGTCTGGCCTCAGGCATGAGCAAAAGCATCAACCTCCTGCCTCACCTTCACTCAGCGCACTCGGTTTCCACACTTGGAGGACGCCCCGCTGGACCATGATCCTCTCGGATGCATGTGTCGAGGGAAACCCCCCTCCCTCTTGTACAGCGAAGACCAGAATGAAAGTACACCCGATCTCGTCGTCTCTCCGCCTCCGCTATGGTGCATATCGAATGATTCGACTCCATCGTCCGCATGGTCATGCTCTGCGATACCGGAAGGCGCATAGTCTCTCCGAGCGCTTGGGCGGGGTGCACTGAAAGCGCCAATGTACACTGGGACTCGGCGGATCCACCGGTCAACCCCATGGGGTATGTCCGCTCACTCCGACGGACAACTTCCATCCTCTCATCGGACAGGCTCCGACCTGTTGTGCAGCGGGAGTCCAGCACACACATGAGGCAAGGGAGACAGTTCGGCGGCAGCAGGATAGGAGACCAAAGGCAACAGCTTCCGAGTGGACTTCTAGTGTGCATCACTTCAACATCAAACGCACTTTTCCCTAGCATTGTCTTTTCTCCTTGTACTACACCTTATTCATACCATCCCAGCCCAGAAACACAACATCTACCTCTAACAATAATAGCACCCGGCCTCATCGATCCCGTAGCGGATACAACCACCCCCATCTCCTCCTCCACCACCAAACCAATCCTCTACATGATCGACTCCTTCTACCCCGCCGCCATCCTCTACGCCCAATCCCTCTTCACCTGCATCCTCCCCAGCAACCCCAAAATCCACAACTGGCGCTCAAACGCCCAATACCTCCTCGTCGAAGGCTCCCACATCACAGCGTCCGACTTCGCCTCCACCACCCACCTCTTCGCCCTCGGAAAACAAGGCGTCGGGCCTCGACAAAATCGACCTGAAAGCAGCCAAACTCGCCGGCGTACAAGTCTTCAACACCCCCGCCGCAAACGCCCAAACCGTAGTGGAACTCGCGCTAGCCCTAACGATGTCCGTCGCGCGGGAAAATCACGTCCATTAACCAACGTCAACGAGCTGGACACCTAGTTCCAAAGTCGGAATGTAATGGGCTCAGCATTTCCGGCAAAACGATCGGCCTCATCGGAATGGGCAACATCGCCCGCCGCGTCGCTCAAATTTTTCCACCTTGGTCTAAACTGCAAAATCGTCGCTTACGACCCTTTCGCTCCAGCCGACGCGTGGGCCTCCCTCCCCCACCACCGTATCTCGTCCGTCTCAGAACTCCGTTCCTCAAGCAGACGTACTAACGGTCCACGTCCCCCTTAACGACGGCACGAGGAACCTCATCGGTATCAACGAGTTGCGGATGTGCAAGCGGACGGCCATCGTGATAAACGCCGCAAGAGGAGGGATTGTGAATGAAGACGGCCTCGCAACGGCGTTGGAGGAGTATCTGATTTGGGGTGCTGGGCTGGACTGTCATGAAGAGGAGCCGCCAAGTAAGGAGCGGTATCAGCGGCTGTGGAGCCATCCGAGGGTGGTGAGTACGCCGCATATTGGGGCGGCGACGAGTCAGGCGCAGGAGGATACGGCCAAGGCGGCGGTGGATGCTGTTGATGCTTACTATCGGAGGGAGGGTGGGAAGTGATTGGTAGACGAGTGTTGGTAGCAGCGCCCACGATATCAGTTCGTTCGACTCCATCTCACTGGCTCGTTTCCTCCTCAATACACACAACCCCATCCTCTGTCCTCACCGCCATGAAACCCCTCAACCCCTCCAACCCCACCAAACCCCCCAACTCCCCCCTCACACTACCCCTTCCCCCACCACATACGCCATCGCCTCCACCGCGCCACTCCTCCCCCTCCCCGGCGTACTCGTGACGACAACCTCCTTCACCCCCGGGAGTTGCTTGATCACAGACTCGACTTCCTCCGGCATCACGTCTTCCGTTCCGACCCGGAAGACGGCTTTATACCGACCCGTGACGGCGAGTTGAGGAGGAGACGTGGTGGAAAGGTGTCCTGCGTCGCCGGTGCGGAAGTAGGTTCCGAGGGGAGTGGCGATGATTGCGGAGCAGGTGGTGCTTGGGTCGGAGGTGTAGTGGTGGCTGAAAAGGGTGGGGCCGCGGACGGCGATTTCTCCCGTGGTTGGGGGTGGGAGGGGCATGTGGGTTGTGGGGTCGATTATTCTGAGAGAAGGAAGGGGTCAGTGTGTTGATGGGCATGGGAGGGACTGAGGAGGGGAAGTGGACATACATGATCTCTCCTACGGATGGCGTGGGCACGAATCCGACGTAGCCTTCCATTACGGGGGACGATTTTGACGACGAGGGGGGAAGCCGATTTCTGTAGCGCCCCAGGCGGAGGAGACGTATACGTCCGGATCGAGGAGGAGGGCTTGGAATTCTTTCAAGGCTTGCGGTCGAGCGATTCCTCCGCCGGATGCTACTGAACGCAGCGACTTTAGCGTTTCCCTGAAGCCCCCGCTGTGCCGTAACACGACGGGCATCTCCTCCAACATTTGCGGATGCACCATGATCCGAGTGATCTCATGCGTTTGGATTAGGTGAATGATTGAGGATACGTCTTGCTTTCGGGTGATGTATAGCCAGCCGCGCCTGTGGTGGCGTAGTTGTGGATACTCTGCGAACTGGCGTGTTGCTGGGCGATATAGTGGAGTGTTCGCTCTCCGGGAGGGAAGTGCCGGCCGTGCTTGAAGTGCGGGTTGAAGCGGGCGATGAGAGCGGCTTGTGAAAGGGAGACGGCTTTGGCGTGGCCTGTTGTGCCGCTGGAGAAGAGGAGGACGCAGGGTTGCTGGAGGGAGGTTGAATCTTGAGAAGGAGGATGCCAGGCGGCCTCATCGGATGTGAGGAGGTGGGAGAGGGTGTGGCGCTGGTTGGAATCCGCTGGTGCTGGAATCTGCACATCAAACAGGAAGATATGAGAGGGAGGGATACCTGCTTTGGACGCTACGGTAGTCGTAGTCTCGAGCAAGTCTAGTTCGACGAAGATCTATTTCGCTTCGACCGTTTAGAGTTGCCGGACGATTTTGTCGACTTTAGCGAAGGAGGCGATGGGACAAATTATCCCTCCTGCTGCTGCGACGCCGTCTCCGAGAGCCCAGTAGTAGATGTCATTCCGGCTGAGAAGACAGACGCAGTCGAGGGGTTGGAGACCGGCTGTTTTGAGACCGACAGCGATGCGTTTGACTGCTGAGGCGTATTCTTGCTAGGTTAGTGTTCGGTTGGGGTTGTCCGCGTCGACGAGGATCTGGAGGAGATGTGGATCAGTGCCGGGTTTGATTGAACGATGGCTTGTTCATACCGGTTCGTGAATGTCCTCGGGCTGGTGGCTGAGCTTGTGCGAGATGTAGTCCATCTGGACCGATCACTGGGCTGAAGATGAGAACACTAGTGACTTTCGAATCGTCGCACGATGGCAAGTCCTCTCTGGAGCCATCTCTGTATTCCAGACCGGAGCTCTCGGTATCCCGACAAGGGCGTTGATCCGAACTGCTCCATTTCACTGTCGACATGGGTGTAAGCAGTCAGGGATGAAGCTCTTCGGCATCATGGTTCTCCTCCAAGATGACGACAGTCGTATGTTCTGCCCAACACCGCCTCGAAGAGCGACGTGCGAATGTGCGCTGCGTTCTGCGTTTCAGTCTGCTCATTTCTATTTGATACAAAGTCAGCCATGTGGTTGACGCACGAACTCATGCCAGACTCACGGTAAGGACGAAGAACGTCAGCAGCGACGACACAACCATCTTTCTCCGACGACGAGATGCAGACTAGACGGACCCGTCCGCCGGAAGAATGGTAGTGGAGTGATTGATTGTTAATCGTGAATTAAGTAGATATGATGACAAGAAAAGGTTACAAAGCCGTGACTCATGATCTTTGTTGACAACGCAAAATTCGCCAGGAAAAAGCAAGGGATATCTCGAAGCACGAAAAGCGCCCAGTAGTATGCCTGCCTACTTTTCTCATCCTTCTTCCTCTTCTTCTTTCAATCAACATGCCATCGAAAGCAGTCGCTTAAACGGAAGTGCCATAGTCATTTGCTGCAGCGTTCTCGTGGGTAACGTTGGAGGTGTTGCCGTTAGCGACACCGGCGCTCTTCTCGTGGATGACGGGGTCGGTGCCGTTGTAGTCGCGGATGGTGAGGCCGAGCTGGGCTGGGGAGATGTTGCGGTGGCTATGAGAACATGGGGGTTAGTACACGAAGGGGAGTGAGGTGATTGGAGGAACGAGACTCACCCCCAGATGAGCAGAGCACCGAAGACGGGCTTGGCGAGGACGTCGAGGATACCGTAGAAGACGGCCTCGGAGTCGGGAGCGATGATGTTGCCACCCTCGGCGACACCCCAGGCGATGGGGTAGAGAGTCCAGAGGAAAGCGGTCAAGGTACCGCAGTAGAGGAAAGCCTTGCCGGCGTCGGAAGAAACACCGTTGGCGTGTCTGGGAGTGGATGTCAGTCAAAGCGTGGGATGTTGAGAGATTTGCGCAGAACAAGCTAGCCATGCCCGGGGCATGTTTTTGCCTGCTTTCTGCTTTCGACAAGACTCACTTGCGAGCCTCCCAAACGAGGACGTAGACAATGTATACGAGCGCAGCGCAGCCGAAAGTGAAGTATCCCCACTTGTAGCTCGACGAGACAAGCGCACCAACAAGTCCAGTAACGATCATGACCTCGTCGACGAGCACGACGAAGAGAGTTGTAGGCCAAGGCATGGCAGCCGTGAGCATCAAATCGATGAGGAGGAGAGGAGTCGTGATGAACCAATCGATGTATCGGACGTAGAAGATCTCACGAGTGAGACCGGCCACGCGGGGATCGCTGCGGACAAACTCGACGTCGATTTCGGTCCAGCCCAAGTGAGCGGCCATGGAGAAGTAGGCGATGGCGGCGACCATGGTGACGGATGCGGTGATGTAATGGAAAATGCGGTCCTGGCGGGGCTTGGTGATGGAGAGGCCGACGAAGGCAAAGGTGGCTACGGTCATGATGGCGCAGACGGCCCAGTACCAGTCGGAACCGCGGACGGTGATGCCAATGTCGGGAGGGTTGGGCTCGCCGCTGACGCGGTAGTCTGGGAGAGAGGCGGAATGTCAGTATTGCTCCGAAAGGGTATTGCGGCGGTGGAATTGGGCGATGGCATACCATTGACTTGGAGAGCTTGGTTGCCGGCCATTGCGGATGTTGTTGTCGTCGTTGTTGTTCGTGGGATGAACAGAGGCGACTCTTGTCTTGGAGGCGGAGGCGCGGAGGCGGAAGTTGATGAGAAGCACGTGTCACTTGGTGAGATATGTCGATGGAAGCAAGGTGGAAGAAGAGACGAAGCGAGGGGGTGGACGGTCAGCTGCTTTTGAGCGATGTGAGAATGAGATGCACCCGACGATCTGACAAAACGAGCTCGATAGCGCCGAAGCAGCGAACCTTAGCGCATGACGTCGCGGATCGGGATTGCTTGGATTACCTTATTGTGATTAAACCTCGACCTAGACTAGACTACGATTGCGGTAGGCGAGTCCGGATCGTGCGGAAGTCTTTTCTCATCCGCCTCACCCGGATGCCATCGGACCGACGAGGAAAGAAGTCTTTTGCTGATGAGCTGATGATGATGAGCTGATCCGGATCGTGCGGTTCTGTCAAGTCGTTTACCCCATCATCATGCCCGCCCGGGTCAACGATCGGTGGTCGTTCCGCCAAAGACGTTGTGATGATCCATTGACAACCCGTTTGTTGTGACCGTCATATCCATGCCCTGCTGTACCCACAGTTGATAATACACCCTCACATCACTGTTTGACCACCCACAACTCTGCAGCATCATCAATAGTACGACTCGGACCGACAGACTTGCAGCAGTCGATTGCCAGATCTGCCGCAGATTGGGATGCCGGGATGCCGTCCCATGGTGTGAGCAGATGATCAATGATGCCGTCACACCTTCCTTCCTTCTTTGGCGCAAAAAAACCAAGCTACCTTAGAACTACTGAACTCTGAAAGCTTAAAAGTTTTTCATCGACTTTCACCGCACCGATCTAGCGGGATCTCTGGCTGGAGGAAAATGCTTGTCTTATTAGACGGTTGAACGCGCGAGAGACGGACGGGAGAAGCACTTTTTTTTTCGCTGTTGATGACAAAATGGCAGAGAAGAGACACACGACGTTGCCGTTGCCGTGACCGCAAGCCGGGCCATGAATTCCGAATTCCGTCCCTCCTGTCGTGCATTCGCATGTGAGGTGTGTATCACACTACACACCGCACTACGCAACTGCAGAGAGAGCCGCGCTGATGGAGATTAATCATTTACCTTATTACCGCCCGCTCGCGCTGTGCAGAGACTTCCGTCACCTTACCAACCAACGCTTTTTGCTGCGAATCCACAATTCTTACACGCTTTGGGTAGTCGCAACCTGCAAACGCCCCGCGGAGCCACAAGACCTGTCAAGCATTTCTCTTCGATATCGGTGAAAAATCTTGCGGCGTTGTGTCCGTTGAATGAGAGTCGCCCGGATCGACGTGCCCGAGCAGCCTGCAGAGGGGTGAAGTCAGCACTTTTTGTCGCAAAACGGTTGATCCCTGTGATCCTTGTGATCCCCCATCGGCTGGGATCATCGATCGTGCGGACTCGAGCCCGGGGACGTGATGCTTTCTCCAGCCACATCATTCCTTTCCCTTCTGGCACGACGTAACCTGCAGTACATTGCTGCTTTGCCATTCCCTTCCAAATCTGAGACAAGCACAACCTCCGCGGGACTTGACAGCTGTCCAGCGGAGAGAGAGCTTTTCGTAAGGCGTCTTCATCAAACACTTGCAAAGTAGCAAGTCCAGCCAGCTCCAATCGCACAACCATCGCACAACTGTGAACTACCGTGCATGTGACCGCAAGGTTCCCACAACTTGGCACAGAATCTTCTCGACAAGCGATCCTGGCATGAGAGCAGTGGAACCACCCAAATGGTTCATCCCATTCATCATCAGCACATCTCTGTACAAGGATACGCTGCCTCTTTTTCTCCGCACGCCAAGTGGAATCCATGTATTGTTGCTGCGCGTATGCGTTTTCTCCGCACGGTTCATCGACCAGGGAGTCGACGATCGGAGTGTGTTCGCCGCACATACGCACACCGCATGTTGAGGTTTTTGGTTTGGCGGGGAGGAGGAGGCGCTTGCGATGAAATGGGATGTCGATGGGGGAGAGGCGTCGGCGCGTGTATCGAGTACCGTATGTTACGTTCAAGCAGAACGAAAAGCATTTCCCTCAGGTTGTGTATACCTCGAGGCGTTTGTCGTCGTTTAATCGATTAAACGCTAGTGGCTGGTGGATTAATCGATCCTCGCGAATCCGGTATACTATACAATGTCGTTTATTCGAGCGTTTATCGTTTAATAACTCGTTCTCGCTATTCTTATACTAATAGCGGTTAGTAACACTATGTCCTAATAGTTTCTTCTTCTAGCTACTCGAGTATAGCTAATTTAGTATATTTATAGCCTATATAGACCTTAAAGGGGTATAGTCTTAAAAGCTTCCTTAGGCTCGCGTAGTATTCGCGTTTATCCTTATCTCTTATACGTACTCTCGTCTACTAGCTCGTTATATCTATCTCTTTTACTACTATACTAGCCGATCTAATACCGTCGAAACGGAAGGCTAAGGAGCCGGCTATACTAGTATCGAGGAAGAAGAAGGCTAAGGGGGAGTCTAGTAAGAGTAAGAAGAAGGCGCGGATTAAGGAAGTAGGTAATAGCGATAAAGAGTAGCTACTACTACTTAGTCGCTAGAAGGAGCCTAAGATATTATATATATTAGAGGCGTTATTAAGGTTAAAGAACGCTAGAGTTATAGGCTATAATAATAGCTTCTCTACCTCCTTATATTATACTCTAGCTTAGAAGCTCTATAAGAGGTATAAGCGTATATAGAACGTAGATACGTATAAGAATAAGTAGAATAAGCTAAAGAAGGTATATATACTATATACTAATTATCTAAAGTATACTAGTAGTTAGAATAGCTATCTAGTAGAGCTAGCCGACTAAGAGGTCGCGGATATCTATTATATAGCTTACCCTAAATACGAGCGCTTTAAGTACGGCTATCCGCTATTCTTAGAGTAAATCTATACTATTATTAGTACCGACGTAGCTACTAGCGAGTATTTAATAACTAGTACTTCTCTCGTTAAGTAGACGGATAAGGAGGGTAGTATAGACGCGGACGACGACGTAGAGTTACCCTAGAGCGAGTCTAAAAACGAGTAGACTAAGGATCGCGTAGATTCGACGGCGGTAGATTCGACGGAGGTTATCGGCGATAGTAATTCGGAACTCGAAGAGATTACTAGTAGTACGTAGATACTAAAGGTAGCGTAGTTAGCGAAGGAGAATAAGGCTCGTACTAAGGCGGCTAAGAAGGTTAATAACTCTAGCTTAAAGGACGGTAAGCTATACTTTAAAGCCCTTAGTAAGATAATTATACCCTTTAATTAAACCGTAGCTAATCTTACTATAAAGGTAGTAGGGTATATAGCAATATAGAGAACGCCCCGTATCCGTAGATAAAAGGTAAGACTAATTCTTATAGAATTTAGTATATTCGCGGGCCCTTCGTAAGATATACGTATAGGCTACGCTAAGTATTAGTTATTCTATAGTTACGGGACTAAGGACTAACCTTATATAGTTCGGATCTAGTAATCCTTACTTAGATCTAATAATCCTTACTCGGGTCTCGGTAATACTATTATACTTACGAAGTAGTAAGAGCGTTTCTAAGAGCTATAGATATAGCGTAAGAAGGAGCGGCTTAAGAAACTAAGGGAGCGTTCGGAGCTAGAGATTATTAGCGAGCGGATATATAATAAGGCCGTACTAGTTAGTATTAGTAATAATAATAAGGACCTCTTATTACTTACTCTAGTAGGCTAGCCGTCCGCTACGACTATCGCTATAGGCTTCTTAAAGGAGGCGCGATTCGAGACCTTCTTCCGGACGATATTAAGGCGGATTCGTAGACCGACGCCGCCTATTAATGTCTACTATAATACTACGACCTATTAGATAAATTAGTATACGCCGTAGGTATAGGCGTAAGTATACGGCTAGATAATGCTACTAGTAGCTTAAGGCGGGCTCTATAGTCGTTATTAAAGAAGGAAGGTTTATTATAGAAGGAAATTCGAGATAAAGTTTAGTAATTACTTAGCGTTTTTAGAAGTTTTCGGGGTAGAGGACGTATTAGGTAGTATATATACCGGTAAGATTTTACGTTAAGGAAAAGTAGGTCTATACTATAGATTTATATAGAGGTGTTATAAAATTTTATTAATTTTTAGCCTAATTAGGAAGGAGCTACTTAATTTTAGCGCTAGTTTTTAAGCTTTAGTCTTATGTCGTATATATCTACCCTATACTATCCTCTCTACGAAAAGTCGTCTTATTACCGACGTAAATTAAAGTAGCCTACCTTTACGGCCTTAGCGTTAAAAAGTACTAAATTAACTAGTAAAATATACTATTCTTTATAATAACGCTATTAAACTACCTCGCTATACTTTATAAGTCGAATATATCGAAAACGCCCTCTTAAGGTCCCCTTATATCCTTCCCTTCTCGCTCTAGATAACGTAGATAATCTATCTATAACGACTTAGCTATCGTATTACGGAAACGTACCCTCGCGCGGTTACCGACGTCGCCTATATCCCCTAGGGGATCCTCCTCGTCCTCTATCTTACCCTTAGTATTAATATCGGTATCGATACTAGTACTCGTTTCGCGCTTTAAGAGATACGTCTCGCCGGATAATAGCTAGTCGCCGCTTAAGAGGATAAAGTTATAGATTATAAAGTAGTAGATAATAAAGCGAGTCTACGCGAGGATAGAGTAGCCTTAGTACGCGCCTTCGATAAGGATTAGAAACCTCTTCTTAATAATACTAAAGATATACTTAATGTTAGAATTGCCTCTTAATAAGATAGGAGAGACTAAAGTAGGGAAGTATCGAATA
>JYJE01003840.1:6682-90666 GCA_000983655.1 Zymoseptoria brevis | reverse complement strand
AGGTTTTGAGAAAATGAGAATCGAGGTAGTGACCTAAACTGCCGTACAGGACGCTATCTTTACTAGCGCCTCGGCCACTACCGCAGCGTGAATGCCTTCGCCGAGTCTGACATGAAATGTCACACGCAACATCACCAGCACATCAGCAAATGCCGAATAAGACAAACAGATATCGCTAGCAACCTCTGGAAGAATGACAATCTAACCCAGCCAAGCCATATGTCCTCCTCCGGGACAGCCCTACGACATCACTCCTCCCCCAAGCGTCAGAAGCCGCCACACGCCTATCACCGCCGATCGAACCCCAATTCACCCTCGCCCCGACCTCACGTCCTGTCATCGGTTTACCTCACACCGGGCTGCCTCCTGGAAGCGACAAGGAAGCGGGCCTTCTTCCTTCCTTCGCTTCCTCTTGGTGGCGGCGGGCAATATCGCGGGGCCGATGACGACGGAATGCAGAACCCGACTTCACGTTCTGTCGTCTCAGAGAGCAGAGCCTCAGGGTCTTGCGAGTTTCTGGGTGTGAGTGGGTTCTGACGTCGGCTTGGGAGAACGACTCGTGGATGATGGAGCCCACTGCCTATATCGCTTCGAGGCATGTGATATGGATGGTGCGTTGCCTTGCTCGGTAGGTGTCGATCATTTCACCTTGCCTTGCCTGTGTGCCTGTGTCTGTTCAATGACCACTCTGTCTTCCTCTCTCTGATTTCCTTCAATAAC
The DNA here is from genome assembly GCA_000983655.1 of Zymoseptoria brevis. NCBI lineage: Eukaryota > Fungi > Ascomycota > Dothideomycetes > Mycosphaerellales > Mycosphaerellaceae > Zymoseptoria > Zymoseptoria brevis. Next base: position 89,946 of record JYJE01003840.1, on the reverse strand, counting down.
CCTCGAACAAACATGCGCGCATCTCTCTTCGCGCCTTTCTCGCATTTCGTGTCTTCTTATCATATGCTGTTCACCTGATCACTTGCTCCCTCCGATCCTCGACTTTCAACGGACAAAGACTACAGCGACCAGCATGGTCAACAAAACCGTGAAGAGCATCTTCACCTCCCCATCAAGCCTCCCGCCTCGGCCCCAAGCCATCGCCAGAAGCGCAGACCTCGCGAATCGAAATTACATCCGCTGGGACTCACTGGCTGGAAAAGTGACTGAGCCGGACTACCAGGACAATGGTAGCACGCATCCCACTCCCACCGCAACAAACAAACCACCTCTCCTCGAAGGAACTTTCACCGTCCAACCAACCCTCCCAACCCACCTCCGACAAGGTCCCCTCTTCTCCAAACAAGCCACCTACCCAGCAACCAGCCTCACAACCTCCCTCTCATCAAAAATCACCATAACAATAACCGACATACCCTCGCCTTACCAACAAGAACCCGCGTCCCGCCAAAGCCTCACTTTCGAGCAACATCCCCACCAATCCCGCTACATCTCCCACCACACCCACCGCTTCGGCGACTACGTCTGCAAATTCTCCCTCATTACCACACCTTTGACGCCGCGAGTTCTGTCTTCTCCTTCATCTATCTTCTCTTCCGGACATCCAACCTCAACATCCATTTTCTCCACAACCCTCCTATCCCCCACACCAGCCCGAGGAAGCACAGCCCTACCACCGGCCAGTAACAGCCAACCGACCGAATACACCCTCCAAGTCCAGCTCCTAGAGTCACTAGCCGAGCAACCCATTGCCGCGGCTCCCCCGTCTCAGGATCGAGGGACTTCAGCCGAGTGGGATGGCGAAAAGTTCCCCTGGCAGGACTTGGGGACCCTAAGATTTTTGGCGTCTGGTGCGGTCGAGAGGCAAGATAGTGCTATGGCGGAGGATGGGGTGAGTGCATTGGATACGGAGGAAGGAAACGCGAGAGAGGATATGAAGGGAGAGGAATTTGACGCGTATCGGGTGGTTGTGATGAGGTAGTGCGTTGGTAGGTGAGTAAGGTATCGATCGGCTGGGGCATGTAATTGAAGGATGGTTGGGTACCCCTACCGTGTCGTAAAGTGAGTGGCAGTGAGCAGTGATGCATCACACTGGTGACTTCGGCGCCGTGGCGGGACCTACTGTGAAGGTAAAGGAACGTGGCAGGACATCTTGATTAAGTCGTTCCAAGTCATTAAGCGCAACGCTTCACGAGCAAGTGCTTGCACGTCGGCAAGGGCGCATTGAAAAAAGCGTTGCATGTGCGTCGGTTAGAACATTCTGATGGCATGCGCGGGCTATCTGCATAAGGCGGGCGAGTACCCGTGTCGGGAATCCTGACCGCGGTGCAGGTAGCTCAATAGAGCCGCCCGATACCCTCCCACAATAGCAAGGGTGTCTCCTCGTCTATCTTCATCAAGCAGTATCCGCTCTGCTTGTTCCCACTGCGTATCGCATTTCGCTGGATCGTGTCTTCTCTTCCGCGGTGTCTTCTCTTTCCGCAACAAGCAAAGTCTCGAAATCATCAACAAGAGAAAACGCCAGCCATACCAGCAAGTCATCGAAAAGCAAGCAAAATTCGCTCCATTCCCCCCCCCCCCCCCCAAAAACGCCATGAATTCCACCAATCCATAATCTTTCTTCAACGACTCTCAGAGTAGTCGTTGAGCGCCACACACACCGCACCCCGATGATGACCATTGTACTGACGGATAATAGTCTTACTAGAAAGCTCCCACAACCGCGCATAGTGATCGCTACAAGCCGTAACCAGGTACGCAGAGTCCGCGGAAAACGCACAATCCCATACCCAGCGCTGATGGCCATCTAGCTCGTTTTCGAGTGGGAAAGCCTGGGCATCATCCTCTTGCTGTTTGTTATGATCGTTCTCGTCTTTGTGTACCAGGACCTGTTGTTGTTGGGGTACGGAGACGTTGTCGAGATCCACCGTCCAGATGCGCGCGGTGTGGTCGGCGGAACAGGTGGCTAGCTTGCGCACGTCAGGAGAGAGGAGGACGCGGGTTATGTAAGTGCCGTGAGCTTTGAAGCGGCAGACGGGGACGAGGGAAGTGACGTCGCGGACGGTGACGAGACGCCAGACGAAGACGGCGCCGTTGACGGAGGAGCTGACGGCCGCGCAGAGGAGGGAGCCGTCGGTGGCGACGGTGACGGAGGCGACGGACTTGTCTTCTTCGGGGACGAGTTGGTGGCTGCATTTGTTTTCTCCAAGGTCCCAGATGCGAACGTTGCCGCCGCGGTCGCAGGAGATGAGTTCGCCTTGGTTGGGGTGGATTACCACGTCGTTGACGGGGACGCCGTGGGAGTAGTTGCGTTGAATGTTGCCGGAGCGGGTGTCCCAGATCTTGACCGTGCCTGAGATTGTTAGCTTGTGCGGAGTGAATTGGAAGACGATATCGCTGACCATCTTCAGAGCTTGTGACCATCCATTTGCCCTCGCAGTGGAATGCGACACCAGTGATGTTACCAGTGTGGCCCTCGAATGTCAACACAGCTGCCGGGTTGGTCGACTTGATGTCGTACAGCTTGACGGTGTGATGACCTGCGGCGGCGAGGAAACGCTTATCAGGGGAGATGCATAGTCGATTGACTTGTGAGTCGGGATGTGGGATGGTACGAGAGCAGATGCCGCTAAGGGCTTCCCAGAATCTGGAGGAGGTAGAATGTTAGCGAAGTACCACAGTAGAGCCCTTCAAGATCACGCAGTCATCGGTTGACGAAGCAAGCGGCGGCGATCGTGGATTCCGGCAGGCATATGGCAGAGCAGAGTCCTTTCGATGCTGGGTCCAGAGACAAACGTGGCTCCAGAACAAGTCGAATGGCGGCAGGCAACAGGCAGAGGCAGAGGCAAGTTCGTGCTGCGGTCTTTCCGGGCGGCGTCTCCAGCGAAAGCAAGGGAATTTTTGCATCTGCAAAACGGTAAACAAAGCGAGCCCACGAACCTGATGGTATGATCGTAACCAGCTGCAAGAACAAAAGTCAGCACGAGTCCGGATTTTCCATGTTCGAAACCCATACCGGTGCACAAAATGACGCTCATTGCCACGGAATGTGCCGCTTTAGCAGATCAATCTTCAAAAAGCTCTTGGTTTTTCGACTTGACTCGATCGATGTCGCCGATGCTCGTGAGGCCTGTCAAACGCAGCTGTTGTTAGTCTCGCGGTTCAGCGATAATCAAAATCGATCAAGGCAAGACAAAGATCCTCCTCCTATTTTGTTGGCATCAGAGCATGAAGTCCTGCAAAAGCAAAGCGGCGGCGGTGGATAGCAAAGCGGTGTTGATGAAGTTGATGGACGGGTTCCTGCTGGCTGTTGCGTTGCGGCAGCATGTTGCTCGCCGCCGCTAAGGTGACGGGATTGACGGTACGGCCCGCTAGCCTTGAAGCTTGTTCTGAGCCTCAGCGGTTTGGATTGTTCGAGGAGGATGTGTTTTCTGGAGAGGAACGAAAGCAAGGACCAAACTCTCGTCCCTCGAGCTCACACCATACCGACAGAGCTACTGGAGTCCGAGTTGCGTGGTGCGGTGTGAGCGGAGCCATGGAGGTATGTCAAACTTTTCATTGCACAGCGATCTATCGACTCCCCATGACTGACCGCGATTCTGTGCTATCGCCGAATGAACCCGTCCCTTCGCACTTGTGCCACGCCTCGGAAGCTGAGCATTCTTTTCTCTCTGCCATCAGAGACTTCACTTTATCCTTCAGATGACAATCATCATCCATCGACCTGGCTCAAGCCATGCGCCATCTCCATAAGCCCAACGAAAATTTTCTGATTCTTTCAAAGACGCCGTACCAACCGCACTCACGCCATCTCTCCACCCGCTATCGCCAGAACATCAGTGCCGAGGAAACGGAAGGCAGCCTTCTCCGTCCATATTCTCGTCGACAATGTCGAGCAGATTTACATCGTCTGGCACAGTACCTGGCGCGAACAGCGGGATGCCGTGCACATCGAGAGCTTGCCGTCCGGTGGGCATGGCCATTCTCACTTTCACCGAGGCGTTCGGGCCACGCTGCTTCACCTCTATCAAGTATGTGATTTGGTACACCTTCCTCTTCTTGGGGCCCACGAGGGTCACGGGAAAGCCTCTAGCCTTGAAATCGGGACAATCCACGCGAATGGGTGGGCCCCAAGTATCCACCTCGAACTTAAGAACACCGTCTCTTGGGCCGTTCTCGAAAATCGCCGAGCCGGCCTTGATTTTTGGATCGTCTGTCCAGTAGATCTGGATTTCGAGCGGAGCCTTGTCGCGGACGTCTATGAAGCGTGTTTGCCATATGCCAGACACATGCTCTTCGTCGGGTGACTGCGCGTTGGCTTCGGCGGTCCGCAAAATGGGGTCCCAGCGTGCAACAGCCATATCACATTCGGTAAATTCACTCTCCACCACGACGTTGCGGTTGATCATGTCCTTGGGTGCCCGTCTCGGCCGGGCTTGCCTATTCTCCCAAAATTCCGGACGTCTCTCCGTTTGGAGAGCAGTGCCGGCCTTGATCATTCCATCTGGATGCCGGAGTACATCGAAATACTCATCCGTCACTACCCCAAAGTAGCCCACACGGAAGGCGGCGTTGGAATCGACTGCATTGTATCGTAACAATGCCCCTGTGGCAACGGACTGATGGCGAGTCAGCAGCAGGGTGTCGCCATCGTCGATTTTCAGACCAGGATGGGCTGGTTCCAGCAGTGCTTGCAGCCTACTGCGATAGTACTGCGAATCTGCGAAACCACCAGGCATAACCATGGCTCGGGTATTCGGCGTGATCATGGGAGCGATGAGTTCGTAATTGTCATCGATCACCTTATCGAACAGCTCCCTCATCTTGGCACTATTTGCAACTAGCACATGACAGAAGCAGGACGCGCACGACCAGCCGGATTCCGGATAACATACCAAGGAAGAACAACGTGCCACGTCCTGTTCATGGTCGCATCGGAAGTTGGGCTGCCCGGGATAATGATATTGATGTGCGCGCCAGAATACGCCACTCCAGGCAGGAAATCCAACTTGGCTTTGTCAAAAGCTTCGTTTGCTGCTCTGTAGAAGCCGGCGTAAGGAGCGCCGCCGTATCCCAGCCAGGCGACCCACGCGGTAAACCCACCGAGATTGGTGTCAGCTTCGAGTATAAGCCACTTGGATATGCCGTCGTTGATCCAATAGGATCCGGCAAGACCGCCTTTTGCGACCCCAGTGCGGCGCAATCCCGTCATAGCCCCAGCGTTACCCGAGGCCGGCATCTCGAAACGAGTCACGTCGGTCGTTCCTCCGCCTGCATCGACCACCAAGATTGCCTCGCCAGGGTTGAGTGAACGTCTCGTGCTCTTGTGCACGTCATGCATGAAGTACGCAGCAGCACACAACGACTCCGTCGTTAGCTGAACGGAAAGGACTCCAGCCATTTCAGCCCCACTGGTCATGTACCGATTTGCCGGCGGCTTCCACATGTCCGGGATGGTGAGGAATAGCTCCACTTGCAAGTCATCAATGTCCTGTGTAGCTGTCAGTCAATGGCGTCCTATGCAGAAACGGTGGACATTCCATACCATGCCGTCTAGGCCCTGCCACGTACCACGGACTTTCTCCGCGTGCTTCTGTGCCTCCTTGATGACGGCGCCCATGAGGAGGCTAAGTATCTTGACCTTGGTCGTTTTCATTCGGTCAAGCTGATGTTCGACTCTCATGGCAATTTCCGATGTCGCATGAGATTTGAACAGTGACAGTTTGAAAACCTCAATGACGTTCTCCGGGTCCATTCTCTTGCGCAAGCATGCATCGGCGACATTGTCGCCCCAGACGAAGTTGTCCTGGTAGTCGAAACCGAGGACAAGCGGCACCTTGTTCTTGACTCCAAGCTTGAGCTGGACGACTTCTTCCAACAACACCGGCGTACCAGGTTGTCTGATTCGCGCACCTGCGCTGAGTGAGGTTGTTCCGATGTCGATGGACACGACAAGGGTGGGGTGAAGTGGAGGCGGCGGTGGCGGTGGCATGGCGTCCGATCGGCCTGGCACTGCTGACCGCTGCATCGGCAGAGACATTCGAGGCTTATCAGGCGGTGGTGGTGTGTCGAAGTGGAATGGTGGTGTAAGGTGAAGGAAGAAGGTGAAAAGAGATTGTTGTTGTGGGTCTGAAGAAGCTCCGGTGAGTCAATGAGGCGTCAAACTGAAATCATTGTTGACGACAAACGAGATCATGTTCACGTCGCCTGATGCACGCTCAAGCGGGTGAAGTGCAGCTACATTGAAAGTGAAGTGAGGCCATGCACCGAGTGAATTGTCTTGATCGTAGCCCTTGAGATCTTATCCCTGCACATGAGACTGACAACGGAGACAGGTGAGGTCCTGTCTGGCATTGTAGTGAGACACTCACAGTGACAGCAACATCAGCAGCCTCTTGCTTGTCTCAACGTCGCTCAAGACGGTCTAGCACGTGCTTCGTTGTTTCTTGGCATCGTGGTTCGTTTGTCTTTCTTTTGCGCTCACCAGGGCAGAGCACAACCAAGCGACCAAGCAACGGCAAGCAACGCGCAGTCGAAAACTCTCCCGGATCGACCCCGAGCACGAAAACATTCAGATCATACCCCTTGAACGCTCCCGACATCACAGACGCGGTCGACAGAATCGATAAGGTCCATCGCCACATCCAGAACGCTACATACGATCTCTTGCGGCATTACAATATCGACGCCAACACAGCAATGACTTTACCCCCTGCGGATCCCAGTGCAGCTCTCGAAGCGCTCTACAAGCTCGCCGTCGGCCGCGAAGGTCACGGATGGGCTTCCGCCGCCCAAGATCGTTTCCTTGCAAAAGATAGCTTGGCCTTCTTCTTCATCTCCGTCCTGTGTGCAGGTATCCACAAGGAGATCTTCGCAAAGCCTGTACCGTGGGAGGCACCACATCAATTCCTCGAACGCAACTCACGCTACACATCAGAAGCGTCGCGGTGGGTAGAAGCCACCTCTAGCAACAGGCAGACGTTGTTTGAGGCCGCTATCTTCAATGCCGGCGCGAACATGATCAGAATGGATGGCAGGGCCCCCGCAGGAGAGCAGAGTTTCCACGAGGAAGTCATCGACCCTCTGGCGGAAAAGTTGGGTCTGCGCCTGTTTGCAATTCTCCGAGAATTGTTTCAGCGCCAGCTCGATGCGCTCGCGCCGACCCACGATCCGGAGGAGGAGCAAAGAACCTGGAGGCAGGTTGGCAGTCTTCTGACTAGGGCGTGCAGAGAGGCGCTGATGCTGCGTGGACTGTACGAGACCGTCCACGCGGACGTGGATATCACTTGGGTACAGCCTGGTACACGGTTCGATGTTACGACGATGAGACACCTTTGGGGCTGGCGTGCGGGCCAGGCGCGCGTAGAAGAACCGTTTGAGGTCACAATGAGTCTGACCCCGATGGTCACTTCAGAGCCAGGCCAGGAATGGGAGATGGATGGTGCGTGCTGGCTCAAAGCGTTGGTGGGTGTCAGGCCTCTGAACCCGTTGCCAAAGGAGTGAGGTATGCGACAGTAGAGTAGATTGGTCAACAGAGGTTGCGCATGCGAGAGGAGACTTGTGCCTGGCGAGTCATCGCCGTAGAGAAGATCTTGATGGAGAATGAAGTGTTTAGTTCCGGTATGGGCCGAGTATGCATTGTTGGGAAGCCAAAGACACATATGATCTTGATCTCGTTAGCTCCTTTGAAAGTGTCCCTTTACAAGTGAAAAGATAACACGCTCTCATGAATTCGGTCTCGGAGAATTGCAAGTTACCTCTAGCAGTGAAACATGTTTAAAATAGCAGTGCAGCGCAATATCAAGACGTTCAATCCACATGAGCACATTCACCGCAATGACGGTCAGTCAATCGTAATGGCATGTCACAATTCAGCGAGAGCTCTTGCACGTTGACAATGAGGCAGGTTCAAAGGTTATGGATCACTAATGTAAGGTACTTCCGAGTTCCAGGACTACCAGCTCAGGCGAGCGACTTGATGATGACGCTCTTCTATCACCCGCCATCCCAGCGAAACATCCAACCAGAAAGCCACTGACACGGCACGCATACAAACTCGTTCAGCAAAGACAACAAATCATCCTCCACGATATGTGCCATCAAACTAAGAAAGAAAGCAAAAGCCATTCTCTCAATGACTCGGGCCAAAAGAGAGGAGAGCGTAAGCCCAACTTCCTCATCATCTCATGCCATCCAAGTGAAAAAAGAAAGCAAACCCCAATCGCAACAATCCACTGCACTCAGCACACCACACACAAACACATCGCTCACGGACCATCAAGCCACCTGCTCGCGTAAAACTTCCGACAGTCCTGACTGGCAGACCCACTACCCGGAAGACCACGCGCAGTCCATCCCCTCTTTGCTTGACCTGGCTCCGACACAGGCCCCGAACTCGGAGAACAGAGGGAAAGATCCGTGACCCAGGACAGTTCTAGGCGCCGTCATCGTATCGGCAAACCAATCTCACGTTAGCTTTTCTCCCTCCCTCAAAGTCGTATGCCCGAAGTGTACTCAGCGTCGAGAAAGCGACGCCAAGTGGGAGAGGGAAAACGTGCTCCGTTCTGGCATATACCACCGAATGAGTGCCCCTCATACAGGCCCGTACAGGCGGCGTTCGGGGTTCTCACGCATGTGCTTGCGCAGCAGGATGTGGAAAGACGAAGAAGCGGAAAGCGAAGAAGAAGAGAGAAGTATCTTCAGGTATCCCAGCCCAACCCCAACAAGATCCAGAGCCATGCTCATACAAGGCCTCAAACCGTGAGCGGTATCGTTCTCCTAACTCCTGCTTCCGAAGGCATCAGATGAGATACCCCACAAAGCACACAGTGTCTTCCATAAACCCTTACAGCCGCGCCGGCGGGTCAGAGACACCACCCGGCCACTTGGATCATCGGTACTGCATCATATATGGTGAGACTGAGCTTGCCCGAATCCGAATGTGAAGCTCAGCCCAAGAACCCTGACCTACGTGCTAACCCCTGAGCCAGCCAAAGGGTGGTTGTTCCGATGTGTCATTGCGTTGTGAGGGCCGCACCCCGCAGAAGTGAGTTAGCACCGATGATTGTGTGGCCAACAATGCAAGCTGGAGGACACTTTCAAATACTTGACTGCAGGCGGCGGGGGAGAAAGTAGCAACTTACCTTCCAACAGCACTCGCTTTTCCCGTATGCACGAAGCTGATCGCACGCCATTTCGAGCTGCTTTTCCCCCCTGTCTCCCCTTCTTCTGACGATTCAAGCTCTGGGACTCGTCCGCCGAGCTCACGTTCGCCATGGACGCTGCTGACAGCGTACGAGGCACGGTTGCGACGACAGCTGGCGGGACATTCCTTCTTGGTGGCGGATCTTTGCCATTCAATGATGAGATGCTATCCTCAGCAGTTGATCAGGCGAAGGAGGAGAGATGTCTGGTGGGAAAGGGGGTGGAGTGTAGAGACGTTTTCGATTTCTGCTGCTTCAGGTTGTGCCACTTCTCTCCTCTTCTGCTGCTGGTATTTCAATCGTCGTCGTGAGGTCACCTCGCCCTCCTCACCGCACCCGTCCTCGCCATGCCGCGCTTCTCGCATCGGCCATTCTCCTTATCCGCTCCCCTGTCTCCCTCGCCATCCCCTTGCCACTCCTTCCGCTTTCGACCCACACTCACGTCTCCAACCACTCCAAAAACTCCGGCGTAAAATAACTAACCACAATCGTCGCCCCAGCCCTCAAAATCCCCTCCGTCGCCTCAAACGCCATAGTCTTTAAATCGAAAACCCCCGCCTTCGCTCCCGCGTGAATCATCGCATACTCTCCACTAACATGATACGCCGCCACCGGCAAGTCCTTGCCAATATCCTTCGCATCACTGATGATATCCAGATACTGCGTCGCCGGCTTGACCATGATGATATCCGCTCCCTCCGCAATGTCCCGCTGTATCGCCCTGCGAGCCAACCCTCGTCCTCCAGGTGGGAGTTGATAGCATCTCCGGTCGCCGAAAGAGGGGATAGAACCCGCGGCGTCGCGGAAAGGGCCGTATAAGCAGCCGGAGAATTTCGCGGAGTAGGACATCAGGACGATGCGGTGCGCGATTCCGGCTTCGATGAGTTTGAGTTTGATAGCGCGGATGCGTCCGTCGTTCATGTCGGAGGGTGCGACGCAATGCGCTCCAGCTTCGGCGTACGCCATTGCGACATCGGAAACGCGGTCGACGGAGAGGGAGTTGTTGAGGGTTCCGTCTTCGTGCAGGATGCCGCAGTGGCCGTGGGAGGTGTATTCGCAGAGGCAGACATCGCAGACGATGAACATTTGGGGGAAGGCTTTCCTCAATACTCGGATGGCGCTGATGACGGGGCCTTGGGGGTCGTCGGCGGCTGTGCCGAGGGTATCTTTGATCGACGGGTCCAATGGCACTCCAAACAAAATCACGCTCTTCAATCCCTTCGCCACCAACGGTGTCAAGAACGGCACCAGCCTATTCAACCCCATGCGCCGCTGATTCGGCAAGCTGGGGATACCCGTATCCTCATCCGGATTATCCGTGATGAACAACGGGTATATAAGCATACTCTTCGTCAATTGTCGTTCCGCCTGCCATGCGCGCGCGAGAGGATGGGAGTAGCCGCCGTGTAGCTGGGAGGAGATGTCGCCGGCGATGGAGACGGAGGTGGCGGCGGTGGAGGCGTAGGATTTCGCGCGGGAGTAGGTCGATCGGGTGTCGGTTTCGGTGCGGGAGAGAGGGTGCGGATGTTGGGTGGTGGAGCTGCCGTTGGGGTGGGTTTGCAGGCCGGGGCGGCGGTCGCGGTAGGTTAGGTCGTTGACGAGGGTGGAGAAGGACATTGTTATGGTGGTGTCGAGGGAGTGGTGTCAGTGGAGGGTAGTGGAGAGTGTTGTTCTCGTCTCCAGGCGGTGGTATCCTTCAATTCCTCGGCGCAGATCCACTGTATATTCTCTCTTGTATTCTCTTCTCTCCTTCAATTCCAGCAGTCTTCTTCGTGGGTGTATTGTACAATCAATTGCAAGTTCAAAAGGCGAAGTGAAGTAAGATCTACAATTCGATCCTCGAACCCATCGCCGCGCGGGGCAATTCGGCTGACATGGATGACGGGTCACGGAACTGGACCCGCGATGTCGGACGTTGCTCGCCGAACGGCGGAGGGATGCCTGAGGCCGCCCATCGAGGGGAGGTACATGGACGACTATACAACGACGACACGCGAAAAGAGTGGCCTTCAAAATCCTTCCGCTCCACTACCTTTGTTATCGATGCCCCATCAGCTCCAACTCATCAAAAGGATTAATCATCTTCCCGCCCTCCTCCTCCTCCTCACCCAACATATCCACTTCCTCCTCCTCCTCATCCTCCTCGCTCCCACTCTCCCCATCCTCCCCATCCTCCTGCTTGCCCGTCCACCTCTCCCTGCCCAACCATCCCAACCCCGGCTCACTCCACGCACTACTCCTCCTTTCCAGTCCAGCTCTCAACCCACCGTTACTATTCACGCTCCCTCCAAACCCCGCCAATCCCCTACCGTCTATCTTTTGTTCGTCCGGAAGTCCATCACTTTCGGCTTCAATCCGATCACGTTCGTCCAGTCCATTCAAATAATACCTCATCGGACTTAGACTTCTCCCCACCGCGGACATCATTTCGTAGGTACGTTCCCACCCATCGCCTAGGCGTTCGCCGACTCCGAAGTTGCCGACGTTGGGTAGGGTGGCGTAACCGCGCATTGCTTGTAGATCCGGTAGATTGGGCAGGTGGGGTAAATTCGGCAGGCGTGGTAGTCTTGGCAGTCCAGGCGTGGAGGCGGACAGAGAGGAGAGTGTAGGTAAATTCGGCATACTCGGCGCAGAGAACGTAGTGAAACTCGACCTCCTCGGCTCATTCGGAGGAGAAGCCGACGCGTCGACAAAATACCGTCCAGGCGAATGAGGCGGTGAACGGACAGGATGCGTGGCGGGACTACTCGGAACATCGAGCAGTTCCACACTCGCCGCACCCTGTCCAGCACCCTGCCCATCCGACGGAACAGCCAACATCCCCTCCCTCTCCCCGACACCAATGCCCGCACTCCTCAACACCGCCTCGCCAGTGAACTCCGGCCCGATGACACTTTGCTGGGCGGAGGTCTGCTGCCTTAGGAGGCGTTCCGTGTCTGTTTCGTGGAGATGGGAAGGTGCCGTTTGATTGGTATTATACGAGTCGCAGCGTTGACATTTCAGGCCTAGCCAGTGGAAGGGTGTCCAGGTGCGGGACTGGCAGTCGTTGCAGTTGATGTAGACTTCGCGGGGGCGTCTTGTTGCCGCAGGTGGTTGGACGGAGTTATTGGGTGGCGATGTAGATGCGTCGGCGGGTCTCATGCTGTCTTGTGTCGGAGGCGGCATTGCTGCGTCGGTCTCAGGCGTGCGGTCTTGCGGCGCTCCATTTGCGGTAGGAATTGCTTCCCCCTCCAATATCGCCGGCAACAAACCTTCCAACTCCCCCTCCTCCGGCATCGGTTGCCTCCTTATCTCCTCATCCAAACGCCTCCACTCTATTTCCATGTTTACCGCCGACTTCCCACACACCGGACACTTATACGTCACGCCCATTAAATCCCGAAAACATTCCCCATGCATATAGTGTCCACACGGCATCGCAACCACCGGCGTTCTCGAGTCAAACAGTACGACCAAACACAGCGGACAATCCCCCTCCGTCGCCCGCTCGATGCATTTATGCCCTTCGAAAGTGTTGATCGTCAAACAGACATTACATCTTGGACAGTGGATGTAATCTTTCCCCAACCCCTCGCCGACACGGCAAATACCGCATGAAGGACAGTGGTAAATGCGATGTGTAGGGTCATTATCCCAGAGTTTACAGATCGAACAGAAATACCACGCCGCGTATTCATTGCAGTTTATGCATATCTCCGCCGCGGGCTGAGGGGTCTGACAAAGCATGCAGAGCATGTTCTTCGTCTTCTTCCGGTTGAGAGCGTGTGGGAAGGGCAGGTCGTGTGCTTGATCGTGACAGTGCCGGCACGGATACCACTGTTGGCAATCGAAGCATTGGACTTTGACGTTGCGTTTGTAATGCATGCAGCCGAGGTCGGGGAGGAGGTCTGAGGAGGTTTCTGAGGAGGAGTCGTTTCCGTCGTCTTCGATTACGACGTCGTCGTGGCGGATTGGTGGGAGTGGACTGTAGACTGGGTCGAGGTCTCCTGGTCGGAGGTTGTAGGGATTGTCCGGGTCGATTGCTGGTGGAGCGTGCAGATGTGGCATGTCGTCTCTTGTAATTCCATTTGTTAGCCTGCCATCTGGACTCGCAGATGGGGTGGGAAGAGATGTTTTGTGGGAGATGTAGTCTTGCATCATGAGGTAGTGCATTCTTTGAGCCTTCTCTTCAGTCGACACAGCGAGTTGTCGAATCTCTTGTAACTTTTGTCGGAGGGAGTTCATGCCATCGTTCTCCGGTAAAGAGCCGTCCATAGTTGCGAGTTCGATTGTTGTCGGTTGTGAGGACGTTCGAGAGAGATTTGGAGGACTCGTCGCGGGACTGAGAGATTGGAGAGACTCGACTGCCTCCTGGGCGGGGTTGATGGACATGCGCGGGGTGGTAGTGGGAGTGGATGCTTCTAGAGGGAGCACAGTGGCACGAGGGTGGTATTCCCGCGCATAATCGTAGGACTGCGGGGAGGAGACAGGACGGTCAAGAGTTGCGTCACATTGGTCGTCGTCGCTATCGTCGTGGAGAATTCTCGATTCGCGTGGAAGTGTTGCCGTCGTGTGCTGTGGCGGTGCTGGCGCTGGCTGTGGTGCAATACTTTCGAGTCGTCGCCTTTCATGTGACAGAGATGACGAAGGTGGAGGTCGAGGCCCGGCTGATCCTCGGGAAGATGATCCTGCTCGTGGAGGACGACGACTGTTATTGTACATCATTCATTTGGCTGTATGGCAGAAGAAGAGAATGCGTCGGGTCTGGCACGCGTCTCGGCCATCTGCAGTATCTTGCATTGCATCGTCTCCACCACCAAGATCCGGCTGCATCTCCAAAACCTGACCTGACCCGCCCGATTCCTGGTCGCCATATCGTCACTCCTGCATCAACGCACCACAATTCAATGCAGAACTTCATGCCAGAGTTGCAGAAGGTATCGTTGCGAGTCGCACCATGATCTGTGGGAACAGCGCTACATGCTCAAGTCTGCCTTGTGTTCTCCTCTAATAGCCAAACTACAGTGCACGCATACAGCTCAGAAAGCGCAGCCAAACAAGGTGAACGTTGCGTCCAAGAAACGCCCATCACAAACAGCTTTCCAATGGACGTTCACTTGCTATGATGCTCAGACTCAGACTCATACTTTGGGCGCTTACCTTCCACGCACAGAATCCTCGCCAGTCCTTGTTTCCTCCGCTCCGCTCATTGAACAGCCTAGGTCTTCCATCCATCGAAGGAGCCCTAGTCCATCTCAAAATCCCCAATCATATCCAATCCAGCGAAGATATCGTCGTCATTATTCATGCCACCCTGCGAGCTTTCCTGTCCGCCACTCCCATCTCCTTGAGTACCACTATTCAGATCCAATAATCCACCGAACACACCCTGGTCGCCCAAATCCATGCCACCCGCAGCGGAGCCCGAAGCACCATCCGCGTTTGCCAACTCGACCAATTCCTGCGCTTGAGACTGGGAGATGCCACTTAACCCAGCGAATTCAGGGCCGAGATCGATGCTTCCACTAGCGCCAGCACCAATGGCATTGCTGTTGCCATCGCCAGCGGCAGCTATGTCGAGACCGAGATCTTGCATCATCTGATCGGCAGCTTGGTCTTGCATCTGCAGTGGGATAGTCAGAGCTGGCATTTGCGCAATCGATAGCTGGGACTCGATCCGGCGGGAAAGCTGCACCAGGGCTTCGGCGTTGCGCTGAGGGCGGGTCAGGAGATCTTGTGGTTCGGAGACCAGATGTCGAATGTGGTTTCGCAGAGTCGTCACAGGAGACAGAGCGATTGCGGAGCCAGGCTGGTGAGTTGCTGCTGAAAGTGCGGTTGGAGCACAGATCATGGAAGCGCATACGTCGAGGGCGGTGGGTATCGTGGAAAACTCCGTGGCTGTGATCTCGCCGAGGATGACGGAGAGCAGTTTCTCTGGAGAGAGAGCCTGACATGCTACGACGAATAACCTGTGGGCGTAGCGAGGAGGCGGGTCTGGAGGGTTAGTCGAGGTTGAGGCCCATCGAATAAGTTCACGAAGAGACTGCTGCACGCGGGCTTTGAGGGCGCCTTCGTTTTGGATCCAGTCGTTCAGCTCGCTGCGGCGGCAGCTCAGAGTGCGCTGGTTGCTGAGATGAGGTGTGAGCAGTGCGCTGAGTTCAGCAAATTTCTTCTTGTCGGGCTGCCGTCGTTGTAGCTCTTGAAGAGAGTCGTGCCATGGCGTGGCGACCATTGATAGAATGGTCCTGTGCATGGCCTGCGTTTCTTGAGAGGTACTCGATGGTTTCAGTAGCTTCTCCAGCACCTGTAGCAGCAAATCGACGTCGTTGTGATCATCCCATGAGTGTTCCACAAGCCAGCCAAGTCCCATGATGAGCGATGGTAGGAGAAATGGTTCAAGAAGCAGCTCCAGGCCGCCCTTGAATGTATTGATAGCCAGTGCGTTCGATCGGCAAGCTAGCACACTCTGCTCAAAGAGAGTCGGAACGAGCAGATAGAAGTTTTGCGGAGAACATTGCCGCATCACATCGTCTCCAATGCCGCTAGTCTCGCCGCTGTCATCGACTGCAAACAGGCCCTCGATCCATTTAGCCAACTGCGATCCCTGCTCGTCTGGAAGCTCCGAAGGTGGCTTGCTGCCTGACATGTCGTCAAGGAGCCTTGCAATGAAGCTCTCCTCGAGCACCCCGATGTCTGGCCATCGAATCTCGTATCTGTGCATTGTGGCCAAGGTGAGCAGCAGTATTGATGCAAACTCCTCATACGATGGCGTGAACTCTGTCTGATCCTGGTCATGCATCCATTCGTTGAGCAGATTGCACAAAGGCAATAGTAACATCTGTGGTTGCGTGTATTGCATGACAACATCCATGTAGGCGATTCTCTTGATCAATTCGTTGCAGACTGTCTTCAACGACATGGTGTCCTTGCTCATACAGAGGTTGCTGATGGTCTCGACGACGCATCCGGATATCGCCCCGGCATTTCCCTGCATGCCATTGAGGTCGTCGATCAATGGCGCCAGGCGGCTGGGGTTGTTAGCACACTGCGCCACCAGCGTTTCCTTGCTGTATTTGGTGACTCTTGGAAGCGCAATGGGTCCTCGCAGTATCGCTGCGATCGTGCTCTCCGCAACGAGACCGTGCAAAGCGCAGGCCTGGAGGAATTCTAAGCGGGTCCCCTTCAGACTTTCCTCGATATCTGTGGCGCCGTTGCTGATGGGAGGAAGAGGCGTCATTGAGATCAAGCCGCCGGGTATCAAAGCCATCTGGATACAAGCCTCGGGAGTGATCTGCTCTCCAATGCTACCACAAAGCATAGCAATAAGAGTGGGCAGCTTATTGCAAATGAATGATCGAATCACCTTGACATTCTGTCGAATCTCTTTCCGTAGCATGGCGTTGGTCAGATTGTCAAAGGACGCCACCAAGAGATCAACTACCAGGGACTGCACGTTGCCCGGGTATCTCGCGTGAAGATAGCCCAGGACAGTCATGTCGTCTGTCAGAGGTCTTGCAGTAAGAGCAGCGTTCAGCCATAGGAAAAGTCCAGCGCGCGAGTTCATGGTCGGGACTTCTGGTATGGCTTCGAGGATCTGGTCATCGGTCAAGACCGGCCTCCCTTTGCCGTCAGTCTTGATGTACGGTGGCATCCCAGTTAATGCTCTCAGTCGGCCTGCCACTTGTGATTGCATCCACTGCAGGATATTGGCGTCGTAATTCTGCATTTCCTCCACTACCTGAGCCCGCCCTGCCTTCCACCAGCTCTGCTTGGCAACATTGCGGATGCCCTGGTTGCCCAGAATGGAGATCGCCAGAGAACCGAGAGCTTCATAGGCGCCGAGCGAGCACGGGTGCATAGTGTCGATGCCAGCGCCTTCTAGCTGTCGTCCCATCTCGTACTCGCAGACGTGGTGTAGCCATTTCACAACAGCGTGGACTAAGCTGTGGACGTCAATAGCCGAGGATGGGAGTTCTGTCGAAAGATGGATCTGGGTCATGATCGTGAACATTCGCTCCTCATAGCACGGTTGTCCGAAAGTACGAGTTGAGATGGGATTGCCAGAGCGACCAGACCTAGCCACGGAACTATCAAAAAGTGCCAAGAGGAGATCGGCGCTCGTGATGAGCTTCTCTCTGAGGAAGAGCGTCGCATAGCTGTAGAAAAGCGGATCGTTCATGCCAGAAGGTCGAGCTCGGAAAGAGACCAGTTGCGCTGCGATGGCTTTGGCGTCCAGAGGGTATCGCCGTTGCAGTTCCCGGAGTGAAACGGTCAAGAGTTGAGCTTTCATTCGTCGGACGCGAGCATTGCGAAGGAAAGTCTTCCATTTGCAGGTATTCTCGACCGAGGTCGGAGTCTCCATGAATGGCATGCTGCTGAATGATCTCGCTCAGGCCCGCCTGAGACAGCTTGAAGTAATAGGCGCGTCTCAACCATTGACGATAGAAATAGTGGTAAGATGTGTTTCTGAGTATAATGTCGTGGCCATGTGTTGGAGCAAGCCGTCACGAGTCTGATCAGGCCTTGCAACCACCACCTCTCGCGTTTGCCCTGGATGGTGTCATATGTGAGATAAACGGATGAACAAACGAAGGAGGGAGGACGTGCGAGGTGATCCAGACGGAAAGCGTGGACAAAGAAATGGACAGAATGTTTGGTCTAAGCACGTCCCACGACTTAAACCCACAAGGGAAGAGGTTTCATTACATCCATCGGAAGCTCACTCTTCAACTCAACAACAACAACAACTTCATCATGCGACGTGCATCATCACGACAGGATGCACGGCCGAGCTATGGCGATTGTCGATGTCTCGCTGGGTGCGATAGACTTGTTCTCGACAGCCTTGGACCTCCAGCTACATCTTGAAAGCCATGCCCGTATTGCTTCCTCCGCTGACAAGGCGGACGGTATACTTGACCGACTGACGGACACAGCGCTGATATGCCCACCCAAAGACCTTTGGATCACTCGTGGGAACGACTTCAGTCTGTCTATCCACATCAATGTCGATCTCGAAAGCCTTGACCGAAACCAACTGACACAAGCGTTTGCCCACGATCTATACCACGCCAAGGTAAAGGACGAGACTCACTCTAGCCGATCGTACACATGCTGACACTCAAGAGCTCTTTGAAGCATTGCAATTTGAAGTTGTGTCAATGGGGGTCGCCTTCCACGAACGTGTGAAGGTGAGCGTCATCACCCTCAACCTCGCTCGTGCAAGCGTCAGTCTGAGCTCGCCAATGCACAAAATTGCAGAAGGCGTGTCTTTCGATGATGTGCATCCGCCTGATGGAATTCATGAGCTGGAAATGGTTTCTGTACAGCTTCACATGCACGTAAAGTCTGAGCTCCAGCCAGATCGCTGGAATGTCGACACCCGGACGGACAACAACAGCCACAGGCCAGACGACACTTCGAATCCGAGGAGGGATCATGCAAGCTCCATCGAATCTGCAGGCTCTGAAGCCGAAGACGAGGACATGCTGTTTGGAGCCACCGACTGCAACGACGACAAGCTTGGCGGAGCAGATGACGGAAACACGAAGGTGATGCAGCAGCCTAACCGACTAGACGATTCTTCTCTCAAGCGTGCGGCGAGCGCTGCAAAGCCACGTTCAGCAATGGACCCACCCAAGCAATTGATGCTCGAACTGCTCGACGCTGGCCTGCGACAGTCGATAGTTGGCTCTCCCAAGCGTGCTTCGAAACGTATCGCAGTGAGCGGGATCGAGTCGTTCCAGCCCTTAGCTGACATCGCACCAGCTCTCTGGTCACCGAGCTACCAGCTTGCGATTTCACAACGAGCGATATTGACTCCAACGATCACTCACGCTCTAGTCAAGGTCGGCTATACATCGGCACGTCGCGAAAGTCTGCGGGTGAAGTTGGGGGAGCTCAGCCGTCGATCGGAGCTGCTTGACAGTCGTTGCAGTGGTTCTGGAGCAAGGGACTTGCAGAGTGTTCAAGGGTCAATCAGCAGGATCTTGTGGCAAGCATCGCAGACGTCTTTGCATGATCCAGATTCTGCAGCGAAGTTGACATCAAGTACAGCAAGTCGAAGAGCTGGAAAACATGACAATGGGGATATTGCTGTCAGTGCACTCGATGCTACCCCAACTCAAACCATACTCGATAACGGAGGTACTGAGCAGGAGTCAGAGTTTCCGAGCCATGGTTCTCAAGCCACGGCGCGGCAAATGCGGAGGACATCTTCCGACTCCGGAGTATATCGGCCTGTCGAGAGTACCTCAGAACATACAGGGCCAGTCTATCGAGGCGTGGCGTTCAACAACTTCACCAACACAACGCCCCCGAACAGCGAATCTGGCGTTGAAGATGATATGCTTCTCATCTACGACAGCCTTGCTCCCGCCACAGGATCTGCCGAAAGACATTCGGCCGGAGCCGAACCGCACGAGATGGAGCAAGAGTGGGGGTTTGATCGCGCTACCTTGGAGCCCGGCCGGACAGGAGATGAAGAAATGCTTTTCGATGATCTCTGCTCTTCGTGATATGATCTCCACAAGTCAGTGGGTGATTCAGCGGAATGGACCGCTGTTCCGATGGTCGAGTCTAGCTTTCCCGCCGGAGCACAGTACGTGCAGCTTTGCATCGCCCATGGATACAAGTTGTCGAGTCTGCAACTTTGCGCGTCGTCGGTAGACCAGACCGATTGTGCGGTCGACTTCCGGACACCCTGGTCAGAGGAAGCGATGCCGCGGTCTATATTTGCGAAGCACATCGATGCGTGGGGTAATAATGTCTATGCCGGGGCTTGTAAGGCATGTTGTCGATCGAGTCACCCAGAACATGCAGCCTTTGTCATCTGCCATGTGAGTCGATGCAGCTTTCGTGTGAATGTGGGGTTCCTATTTTTGTGGAAAGGACTACGAATGCCAGGCAAATCTGCTCGGGTCAACGGTGCGAGCTCCATGTGCCAGAGGAGGTTCAAGAAGGCTACGGTATCGCTGGTCTCGGCTCGGGTCCGTGCTGGAAGCATCCATATCCATTCATGCATTAAAGTGTGTTTCGGCCTCGAAGTTTGAACTCTACGAAGTGTCTCCCATCATTGACCCGATGAGGCAATGTGCACTTACGGTACACAGTATGGCGCACAAGCCGTGTTTGACATATAGTGCCCTGGTGATCCGCCTCGGGCGCACCGCATTATGCGGTGTGGAACTCACTCCGGACTGCCAAGCGAGGGAAAAGACACCCTTGCATCGCGCCAGACATGAAGCAGCACGCCTACTATGCTTGGAGCGATCTGCATTGCAAAAAACGCTTGTCAAGTGCGTGCATGAAGCATACTCTCGAAACCGGTACCCTGCCTTCAAACAATCGACGCCTGGACAAAAACTATGTTCTGTGGCTTTCTGCAGTGCATCTGCATTGTGTGAGCAGCACGCCATCTGCACGAACGATATTAGTACACGACTTGCGATGGAGTCTTTGAAAGCGGATGCACTGTAGCTGCTTGCCGCGCCTCCGGTCCGTCCTCGATCCTTCCCACTCTTCGTCCACCAAACAGATCCTAATTGCGGGCAGGCGAACATGACCAAAGGTAGGCAGGAGTTATTGTACCAAGATCCGGACTGGCCTTACCTACAAGACCTCCTACATCATGTGCTCGCCCGCTGCCGTTTTCGTCCTTGCCGATGCTCTTCGAACCCTCGTCCTCTTGCACGACATCGGCATCTTTCGTGGACATCAATCCCTTGCTCTCTTGAAGCCGATGTCTTCTGTGCGCTCATTCTGGTTGGTCGAGGCTACCCAATAGATTTACCTGTGAAAGTCGTACGACGTCGACCGCCCTGAGGAGTACTCATTCGACCTTGCGCACGCGAGAGTGCATCTTGCGACAAGACTCTGCGCTCGTTCTCACACAACGCGACCTGCGTCGCGCTCGCACTAGAACATGCCATAACCCAAACTATCGTACGGACCAGATTTCAAAATTCGAGCGCATTCGCATCTGCTACTGGACTCAGCGACAACAGATCTTCGGCCTTTTATGCAGCAGCCATTCGGGACAGGCATATCACCTCGACTCCTGATATCTTTGGCGGCAACGCAGGCTCACAACCTGGAAGCCGGCGTCGAATGAGAGAACAGTATGTCGGATTCCTCCACGATCCGTGATCTGCAGTGGTCGAGACGGCGCCGCGCCTTTCTGCGTGCCCGTCATGATCGCCGCAAACGATAGGCGCAAAGTCTGCGTTGAAGTACCTTTACAATGCGGCTGACTGAGCGACAGATCCGACGCCGTCGACGCCGGCTTACAACATGAGCGCGATCTATGGGGTCCAGTCCAACATCCCGAGCACGTTCGATGCGGGCATTGTCGCGGGATCCTACTTTGGAAGTTTATGCGGCTGCATACTTACGATCGAGATCTTGCATCGGCGAGGAACGGCATTGAGGAATTGGCGGAGCTGGTACGTTTGAAGGCTGCCGCTGCTCCATTCTGGCCTTATTGCTAATTCTAGGTCAGGGTCGAGAGTCTTGCATGCGCAATATCCATGGGCCTGGTTGGAATCTGGTGCATGCACTTCATCGGCAACCGTGCTATCGTTCTCGGCAATGGAGATCCGTCAATTCAGCTCGTCTACGCATCAAACTGGACTGTCCTGTCAGTCTTCTTGCCTGTCATCGGCCTGACTATTGCGTTTTCCGCGGCCGAATTCTCCAATATCTCGACCGTGCTGCACTGGATTGCACTCACCTGCACTGGTGTGATCGCCGGTCTGGCAGTTGTTTCTATGCACTACCTGGGAAACAAGGGAATCACGAATTACGTTCTGAATTACCATGTGAAGTTCCTCGTGGCCTCGGTCGTTATATCGATCGGGGATTGCTGGCTTGTTTTGCTATTGTTCTATCGACTGCGCGAAAGATGGATTTCATCGTGGTGGAAAAGACTTCTGTGTGCCGCACTTCTTGCGGGTGGTGGTTAGTGAATCGATCGATTGTACCTATACATGCTGACAACTCGTAGTCTCCGCCATGCATTTCACAGCGTCCACCAGTTGCGAGTATAAGCTACTACGTTACAACGACGCTGCCGATCTGCGAGCTCGAGAGACACAAGTACTCATCGCAGCGACACTCTGTGGAGCAGCAGCAGTACTTGTCGTCATCATCCTTCTGGTAGCTCGCCGGCGGGATCGAATCATGCGGCGGAGGTCCCAAAAGGTCATGCTGGCGTGCGTCATGTTCGACCCAGATGGAAGAGTGCTTGTAACGACAGACGGGGTTCTTCCTTCACGCGAGATTACCGACAAGTACAACCATCGTACCTTCAACGACGACTTCGATACTGCCCATCCGGTCTTTCTCTGGATCTACCGTGTGACCCACAACTGGGCCAGTGTGATCGACCTGATTCCCAGAATGAGAAGCCATCTCCACGCCCAGGCCGATAGTATCGGGGACGACTCTCGACCCATCAGCTCTCCCGCCAGCGCCATCTACGATGCCGATACTTATAACGACTACGAAATACTCTTCCGCGAACGCTTTTGCACCGCCGCCGCTTCGATAGCATCGACGATCCACTTCCGACTGGACCAACTTGGCGTTCTCTACGATCAGATCATCCAAACAGGGACGCTCCGGATCGAGCCTCATCACAAGATTTGCATCCACAAGAACCTCTCTTCACTCATGCAGCCTTCTATACCCGAGCTAGAAGCGGCGTTACATCTCAGTCTGTTCGGCAAAGGCCAACTGATGTTCATTACTCGGACACTGAACGGGGAAGAGACCCACAGGCTACTAAACAGCGGCTTCAGATTTGCTTACGTGGAGCATGTTGGGCGGAACATTGCACATGCTATGCAAATTCCCCTTGCGACTCTCATTGGACACTTCGCTGGACTGAAGCGATACGTCTCGACGAAGAGAGGAATTGCCGACAAGCCAGGCACCTGGCTGACAATCTTCGCCATGTCGCCCAAAACAGCAGGTAAAGGATTCGACGTGGTTGTCCAGAAAGATGCAAGAGATTTGCTACCAGATGTTCCGCTCTTTCCGAACGCTCCTTCACCCGAGCAGATCGCATTCTTGTCGGCGTTCGACGGACTACGAGCAACGCAGATTCTCAGTCGACTGGCTGAGACACCAGCTATTTCTCCACTTGCGAAGCCGGAAGAGACCATGGCGGACCTCACGTCCGAGTTTCGTCAAGCTATACTGCTCCTCTTTGCCTCGCTGCCCAGTGCATGGGTGAGTGAAGCACGATTCTACGCCAAACCTCTGCACGCATATTACACCTCTGCGGAGTCCTCGCCCTCGTCGTCCACAGCCGGCCCTCTTGACCTGCGACCTGCACCTACGACTCGAACAACAATGATGTTCGCTTTCACCGCGATCTCAGATTTACACACCTCACACCTTCTGCCGCTCTCGTCATCAGTCTCGGCCACGTCGACGGCAGGCACTGATTCCTGCACCGCTCTACCCAGTACTGCCGCTGCTATCTCCACGAATTTGACACGCATACCCAGGACGTTCTTCGAAGTTCGATATCGCTGCACCGCCGATAGCTCTCCTCTCGCTCGTCGGCAACGACTCAGATTCAAACGAGAGGTGCACGATTTGTTCGTCCCGATCTTTGCAAAGCGAGTAGAGAAACGACCGTCCAGAGGCAGCTCAGGATCGATGTTGCCCCGCATACGAGTGAGTAAGAAGGGTACCGGGCTGAGCAGAGAAATGGGCCGGATCACAGTCCAAAGCGAGCAATTTTGTGGAGACCAGAGAGGGAAGGCTGGCAGCATAGCAAGCGGCAGCGGCATCACCAGGACGCCTGCAAGCACCGCCGACGGAGACGCAGGACATCAGCGGACCGCTGATAGGCGAGAGTCATTGCTGGGTAGTATCCATGCAGTGGGTACACATGCTTGCGGCAGATCCTCACCTGGTGGCGCACAAAAGTGTTCCCGGAATTCTTCAGCCAACCAACATCAGGATCCTGAGCGAGACCACTCCTCGAAGGGCTCGAAGATAAGGGACCATCCAGTGGCCGCCATGACCGTTCCCATCGAGAAGAGACCGGCCAGACCATCTCTTGGTCTCCCTCGAATATCCGTCGCCAACATCATCGGAGTCCGCAATCGATCGATACAAGAAGGCAATGCAGGTACGGACGCCATAGGCGGTCCTGAAAGGGAGAGCTCTGAGACGATTGAGTTGGACGACGAAGAGTCGGACCTTACGTTTGTGGACGAACTGGTTGCGGTCACAAAGGCGAGATTCGGAGTTGGAACCATGGTCAATGCTCGATAAGCCAGGTTCAATATACTCGATGAGAGGAGCCTACCTACTCACTGTCACCACTCCATATGTGTAGCTTCCGAACAGCTTTCCTACGATGTCGAAGAAGATGATGTGAAAGAAGAAGCTCAATGCCTCCGTCCGGATTCCGATCGTCCTTCACTTCGGCTTATGTAATCGGTCGGATCGCCGGCAGGGTTCCTGATATTCCCGCACCATGCGGGGTATCTCAATGCCGATTTCCACAACCGGTAAGATTGAACCTCACCTGCCACCTTCACAGTCTCGTCCTTGTACCTGGATGTACGACTGATTCGGACCTCTTTCGATCGAAGCCAAATTGACCGCTTTTCGAAATGCCATACGCTCTCAAAGGCAGGAATGTGCTGATCACCGGCGGAGGGCGGTAGGACAGCCCCTTTCCGCTGCTCGTTCAACTCTGCTGACATTTCGCAGTGGTCTGGGTGCCGAAGTCGCCAGGAGATTTGCCGCAGAAGGCTCAAACGTTGCGATAAACTATGTCGCGAGTGAAGCTCCTGCACGCAAGCTCGCCGAGGAATTGGAATCTCAATATTCCGTCAAAACCACTGTCATCCAAGGAGACGGTGGAGTGATTGCGGACATTGAGCGCTGCGTCTCGGAGACCGTCTCTGCATTTGGTGGTCTGGACATCATCATTGGAAATGCTGGCTTTACCAAGTTCTCCGACTTCAAGGATCTGGATGCTCTGACCTACGACGAGTGGGACAAGTGCTGGAACACGAACGTGAAGGGAAACCATGCTCTGCTCAAAGCCGCCATGCCGATTTTTAACAAAAATGAAGAAGGCGGGGTCTTCATCATGACGAGCTCGATCGCCGGAAAGACTTTGAGCGGATCTTCTATGGCATACAGCGTGACGAAGGCGGCCCAGTGAGTTAAAAGAAGGGTAGAAAACTTGTCGAGTTTGAGCTCAGCATAGTCTCTCAGCCTCTGGCGCAAGACACGAAGATGCTAACTGCTTCGCCTTTCCTTTTAGATGCCACCTCATGAAGGCTCTGGCTAACACGCAAGGTCCTAAAGCGCGAATCAATGCTGTTCTGCCGGGCTTGTTGTTGACAGATTGGGGTAACTCGTACGGAGAAGAAAGAATCAATGGATTGAAAAAGGCTGCGGCTCTCCAGAAGGAGGTATGTATACTTGCTGCCTCGATCCAAAACCTGGCGTCTTGCGTGCACAGACTGACGCATTGGCAGACCGAACTGGGTGAATGTGCCGATGCCTTCATTATGATCGCAAAGAATACGTCAATGACTGGCCAGGAGATTCATATCGGTGAGTCGGCGAATCTTCTTATATCGGAGCCAACACCACTGACTAGTGACAGACTCCGGGCTTGCAATTGGGCATATGTAATCTTACAATATCAGCTGAGCCTACAGATCAAAGCGGTTGCATTCAATATCTCGATCTGGCTCTGTCCCGCCGAATCGTTTACGCAGACAGATCAGCCTTTACGGCTTTACGGCTGTCCTTCCACTCTCCAAGGATGTCAAAGTTGTTCTCTGTGTCCTGAACTGAGACCTCGCTCTGACCTGCTCAGAGACAACATGCCGAGCTTTCCAATGTCGAGCGGAACCGATAGATCAACGCCTGTTCCAGTGGATCTGAGATTGATTCGGCGCCATGAGCTCTTCGGTTCCAGGATAGGGAGTACCACTCTACTGTCCTCGCACTTGGTCCGGAAATAGACTGACTCATGCAGGCTGCCGTGTATAAGACATGTATCTCATGCGAACGTTTCATACAAGATGCTAGTGCATGTCTACGACAAGATCTCAGACTGGATATGATGGCCGCTCAGAACACTTCCTGGAGTTCAAATACAGCTTTCATGCTCTCCAAACACTCATCCTTCTCAAGTCAGGCTGGCCTCACATACAGCATCAAAATCTTTCCACATCAAACACATCAACTCACCATCAACGAAATTTGAATACCTGACGATCATCTCTACGAAATCATCCACCAGTCACCCAAAGTAAACCACAAAACAACTCACCACGCAACCATGAGCTCCCAACGACAGGCCCACGACACCCCCAGCGACATCGCTCAGGACGAAACCAACATGGCCATGGAATATGGCTCCGAAGACGAGCTCGCCTACAATACCCGTGTCCGACGACTCCAGTCCGAGAGAGACACGCTTCGCCGTCTCATGAGGCAAGCCAGACTCGAAGAGCGGGAGCGCAGAAAAGCCGGAGGTGAGCTCACCCTCCGACAGCAACACTCGACCCACAGAGCGGCCGCAGCTAGGGCGCTGCTGGAGGAGAGGAGGGCACAAGAGCGGGAAGTGGACCAGATGATCCGCGTGGAGGTGGCATGGTATGTGGCGAGGCGACAGAGACGACAACAGCGAGCGGAGCATGAGGCTCGTCGCGCTGCACGCACTGCGAGACGAGAGCGACGTTCACGTGGAGATGGATATGGCTGTCGCGGCGGATCGAGGTCATAGTTTTCTGGCGAGGAGGCGGTGGTACAGTCATGACTTGTTCCGGATGTGCCAGCTGGCTGGTGTCTGGACACATCGATACGGAAGATCTGTCTGGAAAGAGCTTGCAGTGAGTTGATGTCAAGAATGCTTGAACTGGCGGAGCATGCGGTGTGCAGGACACATCGATGGTAGACGGCAAGACAGGAGCGGCTATGCTCATCACATTCATTACCTTTATTTCATTTGTCAATCAGCATATCTGCCCTCGCAATACTCTCTTTTGCTCCACGTTCTTCGAATGCCTTAGTTTGTCTCGAACTCCCGTGCCAACGCCACAAACTGTGAGAAAATGATGCTTTGGTCAGTTTAAATTCTTTGAGCACATCATCACTTTAGACCGTGTGACCGACCTCCAATGTATCTGCGGCAGTCCTTTGCATCCATGCCATCCAAACTTGATCAGCGAGAATGAATCGGACTCTTGCTTCCAGCCAGGAGGTGTTGCCCCAGAATCCTTTCGGAAAAGCGTCAGTGAGACAACATCGACCAAAGCATGTACGAGATTAAAGAGGACTTACCCCATCCAGCTTGGAATCTCAGCCAATCCACCAGCGCACAATTCCAATGCCGATCCAGTTCCTCCCAAGGATACGACTTGCCGCTGACTTCCTCATACGTCCGTCTATACCGTTCAAGTAACGTCCTTTCACCCTCTCGCATCTCCAGCTTCGATTGTTTGCCCTTTAGTCGAGAAGAGCTCCCTTCTCCTGAAGAGATGAGCATGGACATGGGCACCGAGCATGTGAACAATTTCGCCAGATCGCAAACTCCCAGTCCAAGACCAACGTATTGGAAGTCGAAAAACGCCGCCGAGGCTGAAGAGGATGGATCTGCTGTTGTGAAGAGGTTTGCAGACTTGACGTCGCCATGGAGGAGCGTTTCGTATGGGCTTGTCGGATTGGCGATGCCGGACGATCGAGATGCAGCGATGATTGCAGCGACCAGCTCGGCGATGGACTTCCTGCTGAGCGGGTCAGGGAGTGGACTGCAGAGGGCTTCTCGCCAAGGCGAGTCAGCATCATCTTGAAGTGCATTGTATTCAGACTGCCGGGTCGCGAGATAAGTGTAGCCTCCATTCAGCCAGACTCCGGGCGATTTCATAGAAGTGCCATCCGCTTGCTCCTCTCGAGGTGGTAGTCGAAGACGATTGGACCTCAAATCTGCATTGCGAGTCGACCAGAACCCGTGAAAGTTTGCGAGCCAGTCCAGTGCGGCGTGTACTTGAGATGTACTGAGCTCCGAGCGTTGCTCCTCGGCGGCAATGGGAAACGCCTCGCTGAGATCAGTGAGAATGGTCGTGATGTTCTGCTTTGAGGTTGAATCCGAGGGGGCCGCGGAGGCCACACAGCGTGCCACTGGTGTAGATTCTGCAAGTAGAGGGACGAGCTTGGTATAAAAGTGCTGCTCTACTTCGTAGGAGATGAGTTTCCTGAGATGGCTTTCTGAGGGAGAGGAGCCTTTCACCGGCGGTGGCGTGATTGATTTGAGGATGAGAGTCTTCGGTGCAGGAGTGTCTGTAGAGTGTGTTGATCTTGGAGATATGGCCAAGCGGGCTATAGATCCATAGTCGGCCCAGAGTGGTTGTAGAACTTCGCATCCAGTGGCTTCGAGATGGAGCGGAAGGAGGAGATCGTTGGCCAGAGTGAGGAGCTCTTCTTCGGAATGCATGATAGTACAGTCTCACGACTGAGGTTCCGAGCGCTTGATGATCTTGTCCAAAGCTGCTTCGCTTGTCGTGATTTTGTTGTTTCATTGACGATGCCAATGGTGTGATGGATCTGCCTGATTCGAGCCGTCTGTGTCTCTGTAGGCGTCGGATTGATGGATCTTAATCAATTGTTGTCGGGATTGAGTCAATATCGGGCAACATTCAAGGCCTCAAGGAATAGACATTGAGCTTCCCATTGAACTATCAAAGGTGAGAATAGACTCGTCTCGCTATGCTCTCTCGCGCATATATCTTCGCTGCTTGCCTCTACACAAATGCACAAACGCACAACCCACAAAGCACGGTTTGCAGAACACTGCACAAGTGCCCCAGCATGCCCACCTCCTTACCGACTTCTGCAATTAAAGCCCGAATCCTCCCTCGTCCTCAAACATCTCAAGCGCAGCCAACTTCGCCATCCGATTTGCCTCATCCATGGCCTGCCTGGCCCTCTCCTGCTGCTGCCTCTGAGCCGTCTCCTTCGCCTTTCCACTCGTCGCGCCATTGGTCCGCTGCACCGCTCCACCCACGGCAATATCATCGTCACCCATGAACGTGGACGACGAGAGCTGCGACTGGCCAAAGTCTCCATTGGCAGCCTGGTTGATAACATCAAGTGTGTCCGCTTCGTCGCCGTCCGCATCAACATCATCATCCGAGGAAGAGACGTCGTCGCCCAATTCGATGGCGGTATCACGATGGCTGCCCGAGATTGGACCCGAAGGAGGGCGCATGCTTGGGCCTTTCCCACCAACGTTGGACCGTCTCGCAGGGATCTGCTCGTCAACGAAGTTGACGGACTTCTTCTTCTTGATGGCCTCCGAGGGAACGGTGGCTTGCACTTCAGCCTGAAGCTGATAGCTCGGAGCGATGGCGCCTGTGCTAGCTCGAGCGGCGCGGGTGGCAGCCATGCCTTTCTCGCGGTAGTTCTCGGGCAAGGCTTCGGGGAACTCATCGTGATCTCCTTGGCGTTCTTGCAAGTAGCTGGGCAGGCTACGCCGACTGTTCCTCTCCTGCTTCTTGCCAGGCGCGGAGTTGATTGCCGACCAGCTGCCACCGCTCGCACGCTGATCATCTTCATCGTGCTCCGCGTCGAACTCCTCGTCAGACCCAATGTCAACCTCTTCATACTCGACACGACCTTTTCCGCCGCGTGTAACGCCCTCTCTCCTGGACTTCCCACTGGCGGCAGTAGTCGGCATCGTATCTCGTTGCACGCGTTTGCCGTTTGGTAGCCGCTCGCGGTATCGGTAGCCGTACTCCTCATCCTTCTCGACAGGAACAAGTGCTTTCTTGGTCGAACCTGTGAGGATGATTCCATCACGCATCTTTTGCTCCCGACTGACGCGGCCGTTCGAGGGTGTCTTCTTTGGCGCGAGATCTGACTTGAGCAGGGCGTCAAGATCTTCTTCCTCGTTTGCAGCAACGCCGCCATCGATATCTTCGTGCTCGGCATCGGCGTCTGCCTGGTTTCCGTCGCTGGGTGCGGCGAGGGCAGCAAGGGCAGTCTGTTGAGCCAGTACGTGCGCAAGCCTGGCGCTGGAGATAGGTAGCTTGACGATGCGTTTCTTGCCCTTGATGGCCGCTTGCAGCATGATAAATCGGCCTTCAGCCTTCGCTCTCTCCAAAGCCTTCTTTTCCTTCTCCTTCTCGAATTGGCGTTGTGCTTCATTCTTGGCTTTGCTAGCCGATGCCCCAACTGCAGACTCTGCCAAGTCGAAGGAACGGAAACCAGCTTGGATGAGGCGTGGCTTTTTCTGCTTGGGAGCCTTCGACATGTTGATATCCTCGAAGTTGTCATCGTCGCCGTCTCCCCGGCTCCGCTTGCGGAATGGTCGCAGCTCGTCGCCATTGGGAGGATCGGCGCTGTCGTCACGATCATCGCCTGGGTATGGGTAGGATCCATCGTCACCAGGCTGAGGGTACATCGTAGCAGGTGGTGCTCCGTACCCAGAGTAGCCAGCTTGCGCAAGCGGTGCATAACCTTCTGGTATTGTCGACGAAGATGCCATTGGTGCTGCGGGAGCTGCAAGAGACGAGTTGGCCTCTCGCAACTGTCTGGCCAATGCTGCCTCCTCGTCTTCGTTAGGCAGGGCACCACTCATCAGCGCCGGATCAATGGCGTCTGCAGATGGCGAATATTCCATTTCGACTTGAGTGGTATTGATCATGTCGTCATCCTCGTCGGCTTCGACGTCGCCATTCTCCTTGTTCCTCCTCGCCTCCTCTCTCGCTCTCTGGAAGCGGCGAGACTCAGTCGCCTTCTCGGGCGCATCGTCCTTTAGCCAATTCAAATTGCTTACGCTGAAGTCGACCAACGCTTCCACGCTGCGCGCGTCTGCAACCTTCTTCGTGTCATGCCCAAGCAAGGTCCCTTTCGGCTCGTACGGTTGCATCTTTCCCTCCTTCTTGCAAGCACCAGCGAAGCAGATGCCCAGGCAATGAGGGCATTCCCAAGCAGGGTCTTCCATAATATCGATCGGCATTTTGTCCCATCCGCGAAAAAGAGAGCCATAGCACCACGAGCGGTCGCAAGTCGTGCACTTCGCCATTTTCCACGTAGGATGCCGATGGCAGCAGACGTGGCATGGCAGGTTGTTCTTCAAGAAGGTCTTGCTCTTCTTCTTGGTGATCTTCCTTACCTTGCCATCATCACCAACCACAATTTCCTCATCGGATGAGTCATCGTCCTTGGGCTCTTCGACTTTCTTGACATCTTTGAATGGACGGCGCTTCAGCTGCTCTTTGCAGACTTCCGCGAGAGTCTTTTTGCCAAGTTTTTTGCGCTCCTCGATCAATGGAAGAGGAGTCTTGGCATTTTGACCTTGGTCAAGCTCAATGATCATTTTACGCCACACATCATACTTGGTCTGCAGTTCTTTCCATCTGAACTGCTCAACCCATCGTAGTCCACTGACGCAAGCGCATGATCGACCCATGGTATAGCAGTCCATGCACACATCGTAGGGGTCGCCTTCACCGTCCTCGGTATGATGGCCGAGCAGATCTTTGCAGTTGCCACAGGTTAGAAATCGGTTGAAGATGTTGCCTCGGCAGTAAGCGCAAGTAACATTGGAATCGAACGGTAGGTATTCCAGCGACTTCGGTGCGTCGCGGTCCTCAGGGTTGAACATTTCGCTGAGCATAATCTGCCGATACAGCGAGAAGAGACGCTTGAAGTCCTTGATGAGCTGCTTCGTCTTTCCAGTGTAAAGCAGCTGGCTGGCGGCTTCTGGAGGCATGCGCTTCGCCTGTGTCATAGCCAGCGTCAAGAGCGACGCGTACTTCTGAAGACTATAATAGACAATTGCCTTGTTCTTATACTGCTCTTCCCGACACACGATGCGACTGCGGGGGAGTGCTTCGTTCATCGCCATCTCGAGCGTTTCCACGGTGGTGCGATTCCAGGCAACTTTCATGGTGCGAGTGCCTCGATTCCAGACTTGGTGCGGCGCCAATGGCGGGATCAGGATAAAGTCTCCAGGACGTTGCTCCACGACGTAGACCTTGAATGGGGCTTTCTTCCAGGCCACGACTTGCGCAAAGTGGTTTTCGACTTCAATGTCGTGACCGAGAACACTGAGCCAATACTCAGACACGAGATGCCGGTCCTTTGACTCGGTCATGAACCAAATGGACGAGCCAGGCTTCTCCGCCTTTCCCTCATCGGAGACGGTATTCGACGCTTCGACCATGATGTTCTGTCCAAGTGAAGCGCACATCTCTCGATGTGACGGCGTGTAGGTTCCTTCGTGACCAATGTAGCACATCAGATTCTCTGCGCGCATGTCCGGCGGCAGAGAGCTCATCAAATCGCCGGCTCTTGCAATGCCCTTGCCGAGTCGTCGACCTGGCACATTGTTATCCGGGACGGCACCTGGGCCACCGACCTCGCCCGTGCTGTCGTTGAGATATGACAAATTCGCTGGGATGTGCTCTTTCAACTTGTCCCACCATACCCCAGGGCAATCAATATCTTTCAAGTATACTCTTTGCCTACCCTTCTCCTTGTACGCGCCGGGCTTGTCAAAGAATTGATTGGTCAGCAGGCCCATGTTGTTCAGGTAATGAGCCATGGTCAGAGGCAGATTCTCTTTTGCTGTCAAGTTGCGAGCGTTCTCAACCTTGTCTCCGCAGTTGTCTCGCAGCCATTTTGGTGTGAATGTCCAAGGATCCAATCGCTCCTCGAAGTTGTCGATCACAAGAGGCTTTCCTCCGACGATGACATGAAGCGTGACAAGCTTCTCAAATGCGGCCATACCCTGCTGTTCAATCATATCGCAGCTGATCCGGTCGACATAGGAAAAGTTCGGCGTCTGCTCGACCAGGGCTTTCAGGTTGAAGTCGGGTGCGATCGGCTCGAACGACGCGCGAGGGCGTTGGGCCGGCATGATGACGTGGATTGATGTTTGACTAGAAATGGTATCGATCGTGTGAGAGCGTGCGGTTGGAGCGACTCTTTGAAGTCGCGGCGTCTGGTGTGTCGCTCAGTCGCGCGCAGTCGCCAACGCGGTCGGATCTTGACAGCGTTGCAGTAACGGCGCACGGCGGTGCGAGCAGCCTGATTGATCATGTGCAAGAATGTGAAGTCGAAGCGCAATGCGCGGGAGGTGGGCGCGAAGAGTGAGGTGGAGGTGGTGGAAGCTCGATGGTTTGCGAAAGCTGGAGGTTGAACCCTCGATTCGCGAAGTGTGCCTCAGGCAAGAACTCCTGAGTTCGGCATCTTTTCCCAGCAAGCGCCATCTGCATGTTCTTTCGTTCGCATCTGACTTACATGTTCGCATCGATGCGATGAAGGAGAGGCGAAGGAGACGACATCAAGATGCTTGCTCGTGTTGCGCCCATTTTGCGCTCATCGGCCTTGTTGCACTGCAGGGGAGTAAGACGCGCTGGTAGACCTCACTTTCAATGGCTCTCATTCACTTCCACGCTAACCCCAAGGTTGACAGATCCTCTGACATTATCATCACGATTACGAGCGTTGCAGTTGGTCAAGCCCGCTTCGCAATGGTCGTTGCTATCGGGACACCAGCAGGAGCTCCCTGACAAGGGCAGAAGTTTTCCATCACATGTTCGGGAACGCCTTCGACTTGCCTCAACAACGATTACACCGTCATTGGAGAAACCATCCGCGAGCGATAGCGTCTCTCCATATACTCCACCAACTACAGGACTGATATCCTACCTTCCAAGTTCCGTCATACCCTACGCCGAACTGATCCGTCTCGACAAGCCAGTCGGGACCTACTACCTCTTCCTGCCATGTCTGTTTTCAAGTCTCCTCGCCGCTCCACTGGCCAGTCCCATCGCACCGCCCGTCACGGTCATCTCCACAGCCGCGATATTCTTCTTCGGCGCCCTGATCATGCGAGGAGCAGGATGCACCATTAACGACCTGTGGGATCGCAATCTCGACAAGAACGTTGCCCGAACTCGACTTCGGCCTCTAGCTCGCGGAGCTCTTACACCAAAGCAAGCAGTGCCATATCTTGGTGTTCAAATGTTCTCCGGCCTGGCTTTGCTCCTCCAGCTCCCAGCTGCTTGTTTCTGGTATGCCGTCCCGTCGCTTCCCTTGGTGGCAGCATACCCTCTGGCTAAGCGGGTCACGAACTATCCACAATTCGTCCTCGGCATGACGTTCTCGTGGGGTGCTATAGTGGGCTTCCCAGCTCTGGGAATAGACATGCTCTCAAATACTCCAGCTCTCATCTCTGCAGCGTGTCTATACTCCAGCTGCGTCGCTTGGACTGTCGTCTACGACATGATCTACGCCTATCAGGATATTCGGGACGACGCGAAGGCAGGCATCAAAAGCATTGCGTTAGCGCAGGAGGCAAATGCGAAAATGTTCTTGTCGGCTGTTGGAACACTGCAGGTCGTGCTGTTGGCCGCAGCTGGAGTCGCCGTCGGAGCAGGACCGGCTTACTTTGTGGGTGCTGTCGGAGGAGCTGCTTCAACGTTGGGTTATATGATATGGAAGGTCAACCTGAGCGACGTGGTCGACTGTTGGGCATGGTTCAGGAAGGGAGCCTGGTTTACTGGGGGAGCCATCTCCACCGGCTTGGCTGCAGAGTACATGGTACAATACTTGAAAGAGGAGGATGAACAGGCCAGGTCCTCCACATGACAGGTCCTCCTCTGACTTTACCGGGTCCCAGCACTCACGCAACGAAGGAATCGGCCTGCATGAGCGGAGTGCAACGGAAACAGAATCGAAATAACTACTATCCGAGACATACATGCATAAGAGCAACATGCATTGAATTCGCATCGACAAAGTCGGATCCTCTGCAGGTCTCAAGTCGCTGTGCTAGACCGTCGCGAGCATACACGGCAAACAATCGTCTCATACATGCAGGCTCGCACGAACGAATGAGTGTTCTTATACCGCCGGACGGCCAGCGGTTGCCAGCGATTCGTCCTCCAAAAACATCGCACGACCATCGAAGCAAACATATCATCATCAAACAACTGCCACAAAGATCAGAACCAACAAGACCAGTAGTTCTTTCCATTGAGACGTCCACCGGCATGTCGGAACCATTTCTTCAGATCACAATCTTTCCGGCTTCTCGGCGCACCTCTGAACGTCCTCATGCGGTCCCTGCCACCGCCGCACCATCTGCTCCTACCAGTTCAGCACCCGTCTCAAACGCCTCCACCGCTTCGACCACACCCTCTGCTTTGGACGTCCGGTCTACCGCTCCGACTCCGTCCACTTCGAGCTCCTCAACATCCGTCTCCTCGTGCGCCCCGAAGACTCAGACCCACACCTCAGCAACTTCCAGCGAAGCCGGCCCGCTTTCCCGCTGGGGCGCAGCCCTCGTTCAAAACGTCGGTACCCGATTTGCAGCTTTGAGGTCCGGTCTCACCTGGTCAGGAGCAGGACGTGGAGATCCATCCAGCTCAGGATCCCACAGTCATCAACAAGCCTGTCTTCGTGACAGTCACGGCGCCTCGCCCTACCGGATAGCGCGTGGCTGGGCGACTCCATTGAGTCCATGCTATTGCGATCTGTGTATCAAGCTTGCGCGTGAGCGTGGATGCGAGCGTGCGATTGCTGAGCTTCCTTGTGAGACTCCAACAAATGTCGACGAAGCCGAAGAGTCGGTCACTGCAACCTTCATTTCCCTTTACGAGAGCAAGGTCAAAACAGATGGCACTGCTAACCACGACTACGAAGCCAAAGGTGATCGAGAGGAGCAGCAACCCAATTCTCCTGTCACATCCGAAGGCTCAACACAAGGCCGTGCGGCAGCCTCGCCCGACGCCGACCAAAGATCTCAGCAAGATCGAGACAGCGAGGTCATCGCCACGCAGGACGACCTCATCAACCAGCTATACGTCGCAGTTGCCGATAGGGATCATCTCATCACCTTGCAGGCTCGCCAGCTTGATCATTACGAGGCCTACGCTCACGGTCGTCGTCGCCGCTCGAGCCATCGAGAAGCGATCCCACCTCCACAACGACCCAAATCCCCCTCTTCCACGTCGACTTCGCCGTCTTCGCCCTCTACAGTGTCTTTATTTCCGTCATACCACACTGACCTGGCGTCTGTATCCTCGTACGCCATCGCTACACAAGCTAACGAGCACCCTGGCTCAACCACATCTTCTCCTCATCAGCTCGGATCTGATAGCCTTGCGGCACATCGTGGCTCAGTCATGGAAGCTGGGGTAGAGCTTGACCGTACGGTGGTCGGTGGGGTTGAGATTCTGCAGTCGGGTAGGGGAGTGCGAGTCTGGAGAAGAGGAGGATGATTCTAGGTAACCGTGAGGAAAGTCGACCGACCAGTGCTTGAACATAGGATTTTTATCTGTTTTGACGTTCACTGTCAGAAAAAGGGAGATGGTGACGGAGGAACAGGTCAGCGGAAAGACCAGGCTGGAAGAGAAGAGGCAAGCAGTAAACTCGATAGAGAGATAGAGGCAAGAGGTTTTGGCAGAATTAGTTATTGTAATACTTGAGCAACTTTGAAACATGGTATCCAAATTCCCATCACTTTGCGCTCCAGATGCTCAAATCAGTCCATGCTCCTCCACCCGTCTAAAACCCTTCCAAACTCCTCCCTTTCTTCACCTCATCCCTCCACAACTCCCTCTCCCTCTTCGTCTGCACACCCGGCCCCGCATACGTACTCCCATACTCATTGCCCTGCGCCCACTCCTTGCCCTCACCCTCCCCCTTGCCACCCTTCGTCGCCCGTCGACTATACCACTTCCCATGACAAAGCAGATAATACAATCTGAAAGCCAAAAACGCAAACTTATCCCTCTCCAAATCTTCGGGATACGTCGCGCCCAGACTCACCGCCGCGGAGATGCCCGATATACACGCCACCTCATGGGCATTGACGAGCGTCCAGGATGCCGCGTAGCGGGTGTGGCGTTTCCCTTGCAGTAGCCACATCCAGGGCACGACGAAGAGGTAGTGCGTCCAGGAGTGACAGAGTTGATGCCACCAGTCCTCACGGATGATTTTCGACTTGTCAATTTCATCTCTCGTCCAGAGGTGGGA
Organism: Zymoseptoria brevis; assembly: GCA_000983655.1. Classification (NCBI taxonomy): domain Eukaryota; kingdom Fungi; phylum Ascomycota; class Dothideomycetes; order Mycosphaerellales; family Mycosphaerellaceae; genus Zymoseptoria; species Zymoseptoria brevis. The sequence continues at coordinate 52,663 of JYJE01003840.1, read as the reverse complement.
GTCGCGGTCGTTGTTCAGGAAGATGGTCTGGAACACGTGGTTTTCAAAAGGGACTTCAGGCGGGAATTGGGACTGATAATTCGTGCAGTCGAAGCACATTTCCAGTTTTGTGAGGTCTTGCTGGTACATGCGGATGAGGTACATGGCTTTGAAGTTTTCTTTGGCCCAGGAGGTGCGGTCGGACATGTCCTGGGAGTTGATCTCGTCGACGGCGAGGGAGGAGTCGTAGAAGTTTTCGTAGTACTTTTTCATGTATGCGGTGTCTTGATGGGTTACGGTGATGTCGTTGGCGAATTTGGCGGAGCCGAGAATGCGGGATTCGAGGCTGGTGATGGTGGGTTTGAGGAGGCGTTTGGCTGTGTCGGTCAGGACGCAGAGGACGATTTCGTCGTATTCTTCGGTGGTTTCTTGCGCGGAAGCGTCGGCGTGGGGTGTAGCGCCGGTCCAGGCGGAGTTGGGGTTGTGGCCGTCTTCGACTTTGGTCCGGGGAATGACTTTGACGACGACTCCGGTGGAGTCTCGCTTGACGACTTGGGTGACTTCGGTGGAGAGGCGGATGTTGACGCCCTTCTTGATGAGGTTGTCCTTCCACGTTTGGTAGAATTCTGAGAGGTTGGGGAAGACAATCATGGGCGGCAGATTCGACGCAATGCTGTTCTTGTCTGGAGGGTACCACATGCCGTAAGTAGGGCTGGTGCACAGTCTCTCCAGCACCATCGTAGGCACTTCTGGTGTATAGTTTCCAGTTCCAAGGAAGAGCGCGATCATGGGTAATGCCACCACATTGGCGAATTCCTCCGAAAAGCGGAACAGCTTGACCAAAACCTTGATGGGCATCAAAGCGAAGAATATCTCAAACATGCGAACAATCTTCAGCATCTTGAAGAATCGTTGAACCTCTTTGGCGTGCTTCTTCAACATCTTTGTCGGGTATACATTGCTCCAGAACTGCTCGCCCTTGCCGAAGGAGACCTGCAACTTGACGGGATCCGCACGAAAGCCATTGCGAGCGAACATGGTCATGGTGTGGTGGAAGATGTATGACCCGCCCTGGACTCCCTGGTTGAGCCATGATGCTCCTGTCTTTTCCTTGTCGATCGGAATGGCGTATGCCTGGCCACCACAGTAATCTACGGCGTCGACGAGGGTGATGTCGAATTGGTCGGGGTGGTTGGCGAGGTGGTGTGCGCAGGACATGCCTGGAGGAAGACATGATCGTCAGCAGGGGTATGTCGAAATGGAAACATTTTGTTAAACATACCAGCAGCACCAGCTCCCACAATCAAGACCCTCTTCTTCCTCTTCTCCTGTCCCTCCATCTTGTTGCTCATGTTGAAGCTCGCCTGGGCGGGTTCCTGCTGCTGCTGGTCGAGAAAGGGATTGCTGTTGTCGGTCATGTCCGGAGGATCAGGCTTATGATGGACGAGGGGATAATGAGACGCCCCTCGTATGCACACACACGACTATATGAGGAATGGAATGCACGTCGAGACACGCCCATCGTCTGAAATCATCATGACCAGGGCATTTTTGATGACGACGTGGATCGCGTCCGATTGCCGACTTGACACAGATTAGGTTCATGCCGAGACCAGATGGATCTAGCCAGAAACAGGCATAGCTCCTCCTATCCTTGTCCCCGCACTAGACCAGGATCTTAGACCCGAGTGAGTGAAGCCGACCGCACCGCCGTGTTTTGATCCGAATGTCGGACTCCACCTCATCTCCCTCGTACAATCGCTCAGTCGATACGAGGGTCGATAACAACGACGACAACACACCATGTCCTGGGACGAGGAAAAGCAACACGGCCTCGCCGAAGAGATCATAACCGAGGCGCCTTCCCAATTGCCACAACGCCCTCTCACAACACAAGAGAAACTTGAAGCCACCCGGTTCGACTCACGAACAATCCACTCCAGAGACACGTCTTCTAGCAACAATGACTTCGGTCCTCACGTTCAACCAGCTACCGACATTCTCGCCCGTCTACGAAACATCGAAGCAACGCTCGATCGAAGGCTAGGCGTCGAATCCGAAGCCATCGACCGCAAGTTGCCCGAAGACCGCAAACCCCAACCATGGCACGCCCAACTCAACATGGCCTTGATCTGGGCCTCCGGAACCATGAACATCAGCTGTTTCGCAACGGGTTTCATCGGCTGGCAATTCGGTCTCAGTCTCAAGCAGTCGATCTTGATCACCGTCTTCGGCTCGTTGCTTGGTGGCGCGGTGTCCGGCTTCTGTGCGACAATGGGTGCGCCGACGGGGTTGCGGCAGATTTCGATCAGTAGGTATAGCTTTGGGTGGTATCCGAACAAGATTGTTGCGGCGTTGAACACGATCCAGCAGCTAGGCTGGAGTGCGGCAGGGTGTATTACTGGTGGACTTGCGTTGACAGCAGTTTCGAACGGGAGGGTCTCGGTCGTGGTGGGGATCATCATCATTGCTACTTGCAGTCTAGTGATTAGCTTCATCGGACTGCGAGCGATTCTGGTATACGAGAAGTACGCCTGGTTGTAAGTTGAGCATCCGCCACACTCGGACGTCGCCAGACAGATCACTGACTCCACATCACAGCATCTACCTAATCGTCTTCCTCATCATCTTCGGCCAAGTCGGACCCCACGCAGACAACGCCACTCCTTCCTCTCTCAACGGCGCCGACCTAAGCGGCGCAGTCCTCTCCGTGCTCGCCATTGTCTACGGCTCCTCCGCCGCCTGGGCCACAATCGCCTCCGACTACTACGTCCAATATTCCGTAGACGTCTCCCGCACGAAAGTCTTCCTCATGACGACCTTCGGCATCGCTCTCCCCACCTCCGTCGGCATGGTCGCCGGGTGCGTCGTCTCCTCCGCCATGAACAACAATCCCTCCTGGAAGTCCACCTACGAAGACCAAGGACTCGGATACCTCATCGCCGACGTCCTCCATCCCTCCGGCTTCGCAAGCTTCATCCTCGTCCTCCTCGTCCTCTCCGTCATTGGCACAAACGTGCTAGCACTCTACTCCGCCGGCTTATCTTGCCAACAATTCGCACGGCCGTTCGCCAAGGTTCCACGCTTCCTCTGGACTCTCGCCTGTTTCGGAGTCATCATCGCCCTTGCGCTCGCAGGTCGAGACTCACTCCTCGCCTACCTGCAGAACTTCTTGAGTTTGTTGGGTTACTGGTGTACGAGCTACTTCGTCATCGTGTTTAGTGAACATTTCGTTTTTAGGAAAGGTGACTTCGCGAATTATGATCTGGAGGGGTGGAATACGCCTGCGAGGTTGCCGGTGGGGTGGGCGGGACTTACGGCGTTTGGGTTGGGGGTTGTGGTGTGGGTGATGGGAATGGTACAGACGTGGTTTGTTGGACCGATCGCGAGGACGATCGGGACGAGTGGAGGGGATGTGTCGAATCAGTTGTGTTTTGTTGTGACGTTGGTGAGTTATGTGCCGGCGAGGTGGCTGGAGTATAGATTCGTTGGACGATGATGATGGCTGAGTACATAATGATCATTAATGAAAGTCAACGACAGCTGTTTCTAGTCTGAGTTCAAACTGGTCGTAGCCGAAGCCGGACTTTTTCGTCGCCTGTGCTTGTCCCGCCTTGGAGTAGAGAGCAGTTTGTCGCCAAAAATTAATCGTTCTCGCGCCGCCTGGGTCTCCCTGGCCGTCTGCATCGCCGTGTTCCAGTCGCTTGCATAGGTATCGAGCATAGCAGTGATTCTGGACCCGATATCGTCGAGTTGACCTTGAAAAGACGTGTCGACCGGCTGTTGCTTTCTGGTTCTGGTAGGCAAGATCTTCAAGGTCCTGATAATTTCAGCTGCTTCTCGCGCAAAGGCCTCGCCATTGACTGTGACTGCGAACTTGTGAGCCACCGTTCATCAGCGGCGAGGACCGCAACAGCATACCGCCTAGAGGAACGGCTGATCTTGAGAGCACTTCCAGGTGCTGGAGACTTGTCTGGTGAGAAATCATGTGTTGCGCCACTCTTGCCGGCGAAGCCCAGCAGCTCTTGCTCGCTTTCTGGTATTGCCGCACCATTTCGATTGCAGCGTCTTTTCCCTTCTCATCTGCGACGGGATAAGACGACGATGATGATATGACGTCTGATATGACATCTGGCTCGTCCTCGGAAGGTGGTTTCCGTGCACGCAACACGAAGTCGCTCAAACTGAATTTGGATGACATGTCCGATGGTCGTTTGATTCTCATGGCGACTCCACCAGACGATGTTGAAATCTGGCTAGCTTGGGATTCTACTTCTCAATTTACAGCAGTTGACTAAGGTGTGGTGAGTGGGTCTCGCCTGGAAGTGAAGGCGCAGACTGTAGGTCTTCGAGCTTTGCTGACTGCATGGCGACCATCGGATCCTCCGCACATCGGAAAGCTCGTAGCTTGTTTCGCTCGTAGCAAGTATACCTCGCTTAGAGTCTTCCATGCCCAAGAGGTGTCCCCGCAAGCTCCCGGATGTGATTCGCTGATGATGTTGACACTTTGATGACTCGTAGCTGACGCCACGTGCTGACTGCGTCTTGTACTTTACAGCTGCGACTGCGAGAACAGCGGTCGTGATTTGCCTACACGAACGCCCGTCTTTTATCCATCTATGCGGCAGTCTCCGAGTGCCGATACAAACTGGCAGAATGACAGCTGCATCGTGCACAGCCATTTCCAATTCGATCAACAGAGGAACACAAACCGCCGTTCCGTACGCAGCCAGTTCCGGCTCCAGCTCTGATGCCCTCAGTCGAGAAGCACAAGAAGCAGCAGACGAGGAGCAGGGCCTGTTCCATTTTGCTGAGAGCTTAAGAAATGACGTCCGGCTTCAGACCAAGACCCCGGTCGAATCCAACGCTGCGGAGCAAGGCAGTACCGCCAATGCGAGACCTGGTGATCACATACCAGCCGAGCCGTGGTTCATGGAGATGGGCCGTTTACGGCGAACGTACTTCTTGTTTCTCAACAAACAGCTAGTATTGTAGCGGAAGAAGTTGCTCGAATCCAGGAGAGCCAGAGATGAGGACATGAGGGCCGTCGGTACGCTTTTTCACGAGCAAGGTAAAGTGCCATCTCTGCCGCAGAACAACCACAACTGACCAAAATTTAACGCAGCGGAGGCCATCAGGGACCTTGAATACATCCGGTCTCTTGACTGGCTCAGTCACACCGAGCAAAAGAAGCGAGAGGGCGACTCCAATAAGTTTTTTCCTTACACAGCCAAAAGCATATTTGGAGATGTGCTCCCATTCAGGTCTGAGAGTTATCGACGTCTCCCTGCCAAAGCGACGAAACTGGTTGACGGCGTTCGCGAGTTCCTCCGGAAGTATCTTCTCGTGGAGTTGACTTACAGCAACGACGAGAAAAAGGCTCGCAATGAAAGATACAAGAAACGGGAGATTCCGAGGACCTTGTCCGAAGCTGGAGAGAAAATAGCTCGCTTCATCATCGCATCGGTCGGAGCGCTGTTCATCCTGATCCCGATGTACATCATGGCGCTGCATACAAGTCGGACGGTGAACCTGGTCACGACTACGATAGCAGTCGTGCTATTCGCCATCATGTGCTCAATCACACTTCGTACGACCAACGATCAGACCCTGAGCGCGACCGCCGGCTATGCTGCTGTTCTGTTCGTTTTCGTGGGGTTGACATCGAGCAAGTCTGGGGCGTAAAACGACTTGCGGGCCGGATGGTCCATTGTGTCATTACCGGCTTATCCATTTTTGTCGTGTACACGCTCAATTTCTTCTCCTTCTTGACCTCGTCTCTTCCATCTCAGGTCTTCGCTCGACTTCGCGTGATCGCTCTCCAGCTCCAATAGCAGCTTTCTCTCTCGGCGCCGGCAGAGCACCCGCACCACCTCTCGAGCCCACAGCAGCCTCCCTCGCTTCTCTGACTTCCTTCTTGCTGAGACCAATCGAGCCTGCATACTCTCCGAACGCCAGCACGATCCTCTCCAATCCGCTCCTCAGCACTTGCAAGACCTCCGCCGCCTCTGTTGCGACCTGCCACCTCGTTTCTTCGCGGAACGCAACGTCCGTCCAGTGCGCCTTCGCTTCGTGCCCGACAAACTTCTCAATCGCATCTACGACCTCCGTCAAAGTCCTCACGATCTCGGGAACATCCTTCGCCACACTGCCATATGAATCCTCAACGAGCGAACACATCACCAGCTGCGAGAGAGCTTCTGAGGCATAGATGATGTTGCGCTTGTTCGTCGCCGGGCCGCTTCCAAGAATCACGCCGGCAACTTGTCGATCGAAAGTCTTCCGGAAAGGTTCGCCAGCTGGTGAGCGCAAGAATTGGAGAATGTACCCTTGACTTTGTTGAGCAATAAAGCCATCTCCCGTCCCAACCTTGGCAAGTCGCTCCTGATCTGCTCTCGACAGTGCTCTATCTGCGCTCCATTGCAGAGCCTTGCGTGCGACGGGAAGAGCAGCATCACTCCCTGGGCTTTGTCCGATGGAACGGGCGAGGTTGCTGACCGCGAAGGGTGATCCGCTCGAGCCTCTTGCAAAGACTGCAGCATCGTTCACGACAGGTCGATCCGCGATTTTGCGCAGGCCGATGATCTGTTGCTCTTCTGCTTCCCGCCCGATGAGATGCTCGTGTTGCTGACGACGCAGCTCTTGCTCTTTCTGCTGTGCTGGTGACAGAGCTGGACGGTTGGCTTCTATTATGCGCTCTTTGATTGCACGAATTTCTGAGAGGCACACTTGGCAGATCTGCGTCCAGGTGCTGCCACCTTGACGGTCAACTTCAGTGTATATGGTCTTTCTCCGTGCTTCGAAATCCTTTGATATGAGGCTGAGCTCCCAGAATGCGAATGCTTTGGGGATTTCCCTCTTCGCTTTAAGTCCATTGAGAAGGCTGCCATTGGGATCAGCGCTGCGGTGGACCACAGCCCCACGCGCATCTTTGATCTCGCTGGTCAAAGGTTCTCCTTTCTTGGTTGGTGGCTGTGGGACAGTAATGTCGAAAATGGTGTTCGACACCTCCCAAAGCGCGACCAGTAGCAGAGAAGAGTAGAACGCCTGCCACGCAAGTCGGACGACGTTGACGAGCCCTGTGGGCGGTGATGTGGGCGGGAGCTCGCGGAAGACGGTGCGACCAATGGCGTAGGTCCATCTCCATGCCCTCCAACGGACCACGATGAAGTAGAATGGGGAGTGCGCCATGACAGTCCCACAGAATACCAATTTGAACGCACGATCGGCAATGAGGCCCGAGTTCTCAACCAGTACACGTGCGCTCCTTGGTAGCTTGTCGAGCGTCTGGTCCTGCATTCCCAAGTACGACAACAGCGCGTTCCGTCTCTTTGGAAGCCCATTGTCTTCGCCTAGATCGATTGCATCGTAGTCCCTGTACAGATGCAGACCTGCTTGCCCCAAGCCCATCAACACGAACAGACACCTCAAGAAGATCGGATTCTCGTTCATCCTTGGTCGTTCATAGCCCGACCTGCCAGGATCCACCCATCCAAGTTCTATGCTTCCTGATGATCCTCTTGTCCAGATGAAGATCTCTCCATAGAACCACGCGCTCCAAACGTACCATCCAACAGTGTGTAATGTTGTTCCCGGCTTCTTCAGAATCCGCGTCAAGCCACCGCTCGTTGTTGCAACGTGCATATTCGCCACGCGTACGATGAAAACGGAAAGACATGGAGAAAAGAGGAGGAGTGCGCGTATCCCTGCTGGTCCTATAGGAAACCAGCTCCATATTAGAGAGCCTGATGTGGAAAAGATGAAGCTGTAGAGCCAGCAGATGATGAATGTGATACCAGCAGCACGCACGAAGCGACGGTGTAGAGCTGCGGTGAGAAAGTCTTTGTATGGTCGTATGCGCGGGATCGGTGTCGTGGAGGGAGTACTGGTATTTGTTGTTCTCGGCGCGAAGAGGGAGTTGATGGGCGGGTTCTGCGTGATCATCGTGCTTGTCGACATTGTGGGCGCGCAACGTGTCGTCGTGAGTAGTGGGAAAGGAAACGCTATGCGAGCATGTTTGGAAGCAGTCGAACGAGTGTAAGGAAACGCGAAAGCGTCGAGCAATGGAAATGTCAAAGATGAATCTCGAAAAGCGGAAGCTGCAATGCATTTGATTACCTTATTGTTTGATGGTAACCGCTTCCGCTTTCGGATTCGGGCGATTCTAGTAGTCGCGACCAGATGATCGTCATCCGGGTCTCGTTAGGCGCCAGTTCAGAGTCCCAGACGACTTCACCTTGGACAACGACCTCTTTCATTCAAATCGGACACAGCAACACCTCCAAAATGTCCTTTCAAGACAACCCAAATCTCGAAAGCCAACCCACAACATGGCGACGAAGCGATGACCCCTCCTACGCCGACGATCCCGAGTTCAACCGCTACACAACCCAGCTCTCCGATAAGCTCTTCTCCCTCACCAGCAACATATCTCGGCTCAGCAACCAAGTCGCACTACTCGGAACTCGCCGCGAAACAGATCGTGTCCGCGAACGAGTCCAGGATTTGCTCTCAGAAACTGGCGATGGCTTCAAGGAGATCGGCGAGGGCTTGAAGAAGGTCCAGGCATGGCACGATCTGGGACCGAGTCAGAAGTACACGTCGAACAAGCTGAGCACGGAGTTCAAGGCGAGCTTGACGGAGTTTCAGACCCTGCAGAGGTCGGCACTGGAGAAACAACGAGCGAGCGCATCTGCGGCACGGATGGCACTAGATGAGAATGAAGGTGGAGGAGCGACGTCGTCTGGCGGTGGACAACAACAACAGCAGCAGCAGCTTCAGCAGCAAGACTTGCGACTGGCAGACCAAAGTGAGGTCGACTTCCAGGAGACTCTGATTATCGAGCGGGAATCCGAAATTCGCAACATTGAGAGCTCAGTCAGCGAGCTGAATGAGCTGTTCCGGGATGTTGCGACGATGGTGCATGATCAAGGACAGAGCTTGGATATCATCTCGGAGAATGTCACATCTACAAGAGACGATACGAGAAACGCGGATCAACAACTGAGGACCGCGAGCAGGCATCAGAAGAGCGCAAGAGGAAAGGCATGCTGTTTGCTGATGATTTTGGCGATTGTGCTGGCTGTGGTAATTTTGGCGGTAGTGTTGAACTAATCGATGAGGATGAGGAAGAGAGGACACCGAACGATTGCGTCCTTGATGGATATTGACGATATGATATGCGGCGGCGATTTTGGCGCACAGCTTGTATACTTTGCTTTGGAACATATCTGGAGCTTACTGGATAGACAGGAACCCGCCTCGAAGCGACCACACTTCGTTCACTCTCTCGGTTCACCTGTCGCAACCACATGCATACTCGGCACATGAAAGACAGATACTGTCACGAGCTGCGCAATGGCAGCGCAGATGTCTCACCAACACGTTCACCTTTCATTCATGCTGCGCAAAATTTCTGCTCTACTCTCGAACACACTAACTGCTTCGTGTTTAGGCCATGTCACTCCTCCCAATCACGGTTCATGCGACCTCAACAACGAGGTATCCGACAGAGTAGAGACATCGGCATTCACAGCACGTCGGAAGAAGAATGCCCTCGACCAGATTTCAGACCGAACTATCACATGAAAGGAAGCATTGACAAGCATCACCGACCAGCATACGCTACTTGTACTCAACGCACCATCTTCTCCGCCTTCGCTCGAACCCAACACAAACTAATCCGTCAGCAGCAACACCGAAAATGGCGCGGAAGAGACCAGCAGAAGACTCGGCGGACGGCACAATCACCACTTCCACCGAGGACCTCCTATTCCAACAACGACACTACATCCACTTCTTCCACGACCTTATCAGAACGACCCACCAAACGTCTCCGCCACTCCCTAGCAATCGACTACCTCTTCAACAGCAGCAGCTCGCTCTACATCTCATCCTCCACCTCCAATTCCAACTCGCCCACAGACCCTCCCACTCCCATCTGGACAGCAGCCAACAAAATCTCCCAACCCCTCTCAAAACTCCTCCCCCTCCGCCAACGATCCTGGTACGCATCCATCTTCAGTCCTTCTCCTACCTCTCCTTCCCTCCCAATTCTCGATTCCACTCAACCCGCCTATGACCGCCATCCAATACCCTCCGAGACGTGCTCTAGCGGAGGAGAAACCCAAGGCATAGCCACCTACATCCTCCCCTCCGGCCAACCTATCCCTCTACCGCGAAGCTACACCACCTCTGCCCTCCTCGCCGCGAAAAGTTGTCGAGGAGGGATAAGCGAGATTGTATATGATGCTTCTTTCGCGGACGAGGAGTCTGGGTGGAGGCTTGATAATGGGTACTCTTCGACCGGTACCGTGAATACAGAGTACCAGAAGCGCGACGATGGGAATGAAGCTGAGGAAGTCTATGGGCATCGACCTGTACGGTTGGATGGCGGGCGCATGAGCGCGAGTGAGAAGGTCTTCGCGACGTATGGGTTGGTGGAGAGGATTTTGTTCAAGGGAGGGGAAGGAGGGGAGGTGGTGAGGAGGATGGGTGGGGTAAGTAGGGCTTTTAGACATGTGGTTAAGAGGTCGGTCGGGGTGAGGAGACGAGTTGATGGGTCATCTTGGTTGTAGGATCGAAGGCGGACCAAGAGGGCAGGTTCGGCTTCGAAATCACGGATAGAAGCAGTGAAGCTGTAAGCAGCGACCAAGATTTCTTGGAAACTTTTCCTGTCGATATTGGGTATCTAAAACACAATCTTCGTGCTGTCGTCCTTGTATCATCTAATGGTCTATCTGTTATGGCGTCCATGCATTACCCTCATTTCATCTGCTCTCATGCCCGTGCCATCTCATCGAGAGAAACACCAATCTACAACTCGCATTTACAAGTACACGTTCCCTGCATCGTATACGTCGCCGTCGACTTCGCCGACGTGGAAGCATTACTCGTCGGCGCGACAGTCGTCGTGACGGTACTTGTAGCCGTCGCACTCGCCGTGACGGTTACAGTCGCTGTGACTGTTGTGGCTGTGGTGGCTGTGGTAGAGGCTCGAGTCGTAGATGCCGTCGTGGTTGGAGAGGCGGTAAGAGAGCTATTCCTCGTAGTGGTCGTGTTAGCTCGACTCGTGGTTCGACTCGAGGTCGTGGAAGATCCTGCAGGAGTGGTGGTAGCTGACCTTGAAGCGGTGGTTGAAGTAGTAGCTGGCGCGGTGGCCGAAGAAGCCGCCGGCGCAGTCGTGGAGGCTACGGCGCCGATCGTAGTGCTTGCGCCCGAGGCGTCCACTCTGACGGCGTTGGGCAATGTTCGACCAGTTACGCTTCCGACCCATGCGTTCCAATTCGAGTTACCGTTCGTGCAGCTCGTGGAGATTGACTTGCCGGTTTGTTGGAGGACAGTGGTGCCTTTCCTAGAGATGACAATGGACACCGCGCCGGTTCGGCCGTTGAAGTTGGCGCTGCCGTGGTAGAGACCTGCGCCGCCATTGGCAGGTGTTTTGGTCCATGTGCCGTTCTGGGTTTGGCCACCTATTGTGACGCTGACGTCCGCCGCAGAGGAGAGGAGAGCGGTGAAGAAGACTTTGTCTTGGACGACTTGGCTGGGCTGTAGCTGTGATTGCCAGGGGGCGTTGGCGAGGGTGCCGCCGGTGTTGCATGAGTCCTTGGGGTTGGTTCGGTACCAGAATGAAGCTGCCTCGGAGGTGATGGTCGCGGCGTTGTTCTTGTACATGTCGATTCGGTAAGGCAGCAGCGTTCTCCAGCCATCGTGCGGCATGTCCAGTGCGTAGTTGTACTTTGCGTTTCCAGCAGAGAATGCGCTGTAGGACTTGTCGCCTCGGAGCGGGCTAATGTAGCTCGACTCCGGCCAGTCGTTCCATGTGACAATCTGTACCAACTCTGGTTGCAAGGCCTGGACTTGCGACCAACGATCGAACCAGAGATCGTCACCTCGCCACAGCCAATTCTTGTTGAAGCCGGGGACGTTGGTGTAGAACCACGGAGAGACGGCCATCATGTAGGGCTTTCCGCCTAGTGCTGATTTGTAGGCCTGATCGTTCCCTGTGCCCATGTCGTTGGCTCCGTTAGGCCATGCGGTCCAGGAGAATAGACCATCGGCGACGCTGTTTGACGTTGTGGCGGCTTGTGAGGGTCCAATAGAGTCCCATTCTGGCATGAAGAAGCAGCCGGTCTGAGACTTGATGTTTGGCCAATCGCCGGAGCTTTGTGGTCCTTCAAAGCTGGTAACAGGGTGAGCTTTTGATGGTACGATAGAACGTGCAGGACTTACGTATTGACCACCGGCTTTCCATTGTACTGGAGATGAGCCGAGTTCGAGCCGTACTGCTTGAGGTAGCTAATGACCTTGGAAGAGTCCCACGCTCCGGCTCCCGCATAGTCGAAGCTGAACATGAGCTTGAAGCCCGCAGCATTCGCAGCTTGGAATGCATTCGCGACCTGACTGGCCTGTGGTGCAACGAATTAATAAGGATAGTTCTAGTCGACAAAAATACACGAATCGATACTCACCAGTCGATCTGCCTGATCTGCCGCAAAATTGAGAGCAAACCCATCAATCTTCGCCGCCTGTGCATCTGTAATATCCGTCTGCCAGTCCGAAACAGCGTAACAATCGGCATTCACCATCATGAAATGGGCGACAACAGCCTTTGCATCCACGGTCGCCATACCCGCAAGGGCAGATGCCAAAAGGGTGAGCCACTGCATGATCGGTCGTCAGTCAATAATTGATGATGAATCCCACGGCATTCTCACAAGGCCGAGAGGAGGTCGCCACGTACTTATAGGGACGTCTACATTTCTCCCTTCACCGCGTCCGCGCTTAAAAAAAATCACACACACCTACCTGAAACGGTGGAAGTCTACGCGGTCGAGGCGTCGTTGGCGCGCGAGGCGTCTACGAGGTCACACTTCCGACCAGTGATCACTCGTTGAACGCCAGCGCCATGCCGGAAGGGGATACTCCACGTGGTGGCCTGACCGGCTTTCAGCTTCCAGGCCTAATCGGCGTCGCCGAAGCTGCATGCAATAGTCTGCCCAGAGGAAGTGTAAAGCGATACAGGGTGGAATAATGTTTTTTGTCTGGGCTGGCGGCGACCACGATGCGTTGTGGGCCAATCGGGCTGGGTTTGGTGGACTACGCAGTCGTGCTAGAATGAACGCCTGGCTGAGTCTGATCCTTCGGCGATGTCTTCATATCTTATCATTGGCATGAATTCAATACAGGAAGGGAGGACATTCCGTCAGGACAGGCGTCACACTGCGAAAGCGAGTCGCTCGGTCAGGCGAAACCGACCTCTCGAATTTCGGAAATAGTTGATTTCACATCTCTCCTCGCTGCAGCAACGAATCGTTCCCTGCGATGCGATACCAGACTATTCAGCGAAGCTCTCAAAGCTTACCTTCTCCGCCTCCCAAACTCCAAACCTCTGCCTCTGCCTCTCGAGCATTTCTTCCACAGCCGTCATCGGTCTGCCGTAGTCTTTCGGATAATACATCTCATCGGGCGCGATATACTCCTCGTCGGTCTGCATTTCCTCCCCACTATCCGTGCTGCTCACATCGTCCTTCTCGCCACTCTTAGCGTTCCGCTCGATCCCGCGGAAGATCTTGGAGTGGCCTGCGACTTCGTGGCCAATGCGCTCGGCGAATCGAGGAACGCGGATGAGGAGGCAGGCCCGGGAGTACTGGAGTTCTAGCTCGGCTTGGTTGCCGTACTGCGAAGAGGTCAGTGGATTCGAAGCGAAGAGGGGCTGGATGGAAGAGCTTACTGCCATGATAGCCGACTGAGCGGCGGTGGAAGCCTCTTGCTCCGGGTTAATCCAGGTCACCTTGCTGGGCTTCCACCTCTCACCCTCATCCAGGACCTCACGCATGAACTCCATCTTCTCACGTCCACTTTCCATCTCACGCTGTCCCATACTCAGCTCGGCGAATTCGCCGCCGAGGATCGTGCAAGAGGTATCGAAGTCGCCGTCTGAGTCGCAGTCTTCCCATTCGTCTCTGAAAATGGGCCGAACGTAGCAATTCAATCCGAGGGCTTTGGCGGTTTCGTAGATCGCAAAGTCGGCTCCTTTCAAGGAGCTGGGAAGCAGGCTGTGGTGGGATGATGTGTGTGCGTATGCGTGGGTGAGGTGAATGGCGAGCACGCGGCCTGAGCATGGTCAGCTTTCACGTGGTATGGCATTGTTGGACATGATTGACTCACCGCCCGGCAGGAAGTCTGGACGGCCCAAGGCTGTCTCCAAAGAAGCATACAGAGGAAACCTTTTGGCGTCCAGAGCCGACTCAAGCCCAGCCAGCGTACCACCAGCCCGCGTGGTGTAGAGGTTGTAAGTCAGAGTGATGCGGTGCCCAGACGTGACTTCCAGGACTTCATGTTCGCAATCGCTGTAGAATGCGGCCCATTGCAGCGCCGACTGAGCGTCTTTTGAGCCGGAAGTCGACCAATCGAACACCAAATTCTTGCCTCCGTGTCGAACTACGAGCTCGCCACCTGTTCACCCGTCAGCCAGGTTCTAAATGCTCGACTCGATGAGAGTTTACCTTCATGCGCCACCGGCAACGACACGACCAAGCTCCCGAACTGCTCCTCGCCCCTCGGCGTATCCACATGCGCCCGAAACAATCCCGACGGAGCACTGTATACATTTAGCTTGTACAGCTCCGCTCGGGTGCCAAGAAACGGATCCGTGACGAGGACCTGGTTGATGACATCCACAATGCCTAATTCGTAAGGGCACAAAGTGGTCGCGAAGTCGGTGGTGTCGAGTTTGCCGGCTTTGCGGTAGCTCGAGTCGTGGATGTCTTTGCCATTGAGACCAAAGGAGGCGGGAGTGCAGGCTTGTAGGAGGTGCTGGAGGGTTGGGCAGTCAGGGCTGGCGGGAAGGATGAGGTTGTTGCCTGTGCCGGGCTGACCGAAGCGGATGTGAACGGGCTTGCTGGGACGAAGGGTGGAGGTGCTCGGGCGGATGGGTTGGCTGATGTGAGGAGGTCGTTCCATGGAGTCGAGGGTTTGTTTGGTGGTGGGCTCTTGGGAGGGGCAGATGGGCACGCTGCCGCCGAGGGCGAAGGTCGCTGTGCGGGCCTGTTGTTTAAGGGATTTGCGGAGCTCGTCAAGGATGGAGTTCTGCGCGGATTGAGCGCCCTTGGTGTGTTGGCTTGACATGATGGAGAAGTCGTAGCGGAGAATGGAAACAGAAGGAGAGAAGAGTGGCTTGATAGAATAAGAGGCATTGCAGGATATATCGACATACTTATGGACAGGCAGGATTTGAGACCAGAGGCTTTCCAAGGCAGCAAATGGCTTGAAGTATGGTCAAGATGCATTTCCTGTGGTTTGGCTGCCTGTGCCGATTATAGACTGTCCTCCCTTGCGCAACCTGAAGGCCATCCGCCAGGCTTCAGACCGGCCCTTGGACCGATTTGCAACGGCGATGGGTTTCAAGCGAATCTTTCACATGATTCCTCGTTTCTTGTCGGTGGTATGTGTCTCAACAAATAGACGCAAAGTCATCATAGCAGGGCTCTGACACTGCAACACGAGTGAGACGGTCTTGGCAGACCTTGTGGTTTGCTCTAGGCTACAAATTGAACTCGTGACTGTTGTGAAAGTCGATGTCGCCGAGTCTTCGAAAGTGCCATACTGTGATTGTGTGAGGAGTGGTTTTGTTAGTAGTCGCTGGCCACAAGAACATTGTGGTAGTGTGATGCGATGCGCGGACAGCATGACGGCATAGCGGAAGTCGACATGAATGGACGCCCATTCATTCCTTCAAGCAGGACGGAGGACGTCTTGTCCAGCGGTGCTCATGAGTGAAAGTTCCTTCGCGGGAACGTGAGAAGGCGTTCGGATCTTGTCTCTCGAGGAGCGGTCGCCAATCTCCCGCGATCTCGACGCAGGTCCGGTGCGAGACTGACGGTAAGACCTCATGGCCGACTTGACCTTTTGAACTTCGAGAAGTACCATCATGCTCGACTCGAGCGGCCAGGGTGGCGTGATGGATTTGATGGTAAGGACATTGGAGAAAGATGGAGCGCGATGATTTCCAAGCAGAAATTTGGATCCGTGAAGTTTTTCCAGCGGGGGCAGCCGTACTTTAGCCCCGCCAAAAAACCATCGCGTAAACCACGCCAAACGCCGAACGCGCTTGCCTGCACGGACTGAAGCACGCGTAGAAGTTGATAGCGTCTTCCACTTCCCTCTCCCACTTTACATCAACATCATCCTCTTCTCTCTACCCTCCTCAAGCCCCAAACATCCTCAGCTTGAGTCGCTTTCTCCGTCACAAGCAGAGTCTACAAGCTAGACTCGCAGGAGAAGCCAATTCTATACCGCCAAAAGACCATCTCTCGAGGTCTATACCTCGCTGTCGTTCGACACGATGTTCGTCTACAAACGCGGTATGTACAGAGCCTCAGAAGCACGACGTTGATCACGTCCGGCCTTCCCAAGAGACCGTCAAGCATCGCCACCGCACTGGCACAAAGAACCCCGCCTCCACTCCGAACCTCACTGACACGCCTCACAGATGGCCGCAAGGAGCGCGTGCAGTTCGACAAGATCACAGCTCGTGTGTCAAGACTCTGTTATGGCCTTGACCCCGAGCATGTCGACTCGGCTGCCATCACGATGAAGGTCATTTCTGGTGTCTACCAGGGTGTCACGACCATTCAGCTGGACGATTTGGTGAGTTCAGTCCAGAAACACGAGGCACACGCGACACAGCTAACATGTCTCCCAGGCCGCCGAGACGGCCGCATACATGACCGTCACCCACCCCGACTACGCCATTCTCGCCGCACGTATCGCCGTCTCCAACCTCCACAAGCAGACCAAGAAGCAGTTCTCCGCTGTCGTCTCGGATCTATACCACTACATCAACCCAAAAACCAACAAGGCCGCGCCCATGATCTCAGACGAGACATATGCGACAGTCATGAAGCACGCGGACGAGCTCAACAGCGCCATCGTTTACGACCGTGACTTCAACTACCAATACTTTGGATTCAAGACGCTGGAGAGGTCATACCTTTTGAGGATCAACGGCAAGGTTGCCGAGAGACCACAACAGATGATCATGCGTGTGGCCGTCGGCATCCACGGCGAGGACATCGAGTCCGCCATTGAGACCTACAACTACATGTCGAACAAGTACTTCACACATGCGTCGCCTACGCTGTTCAGCGCTGGAACACCCAACGCTCAACTGGCATCCTGCTTCCTCATCGACATGAAAGATGACAGCATTGATGGGATCTACGACACATTAAAGACCTGCGCCATGATCTCCAAGAACGCCGGAGGCATTGGGCTCAACGTCCACAGAATTCGCGCAACCGGAGCATACATCAGCGGCACCAACGGAACATCCAACGGTCTCGTACCCATGCTGCGTGTGTTTAACAACACCGCTCGCTACGTCGACCAGGGCGGCAACAAGCGACCTGGTGCTTTTGCCATGTACATCGAGCCATGGCACGCAGATGTCTTCTCCTTCTTGGATCTCCGCAAGAACCACGGAAAGGAGGAGGTTCGTGCTCGCGATCTGTTCTACGGTCTGTGGGTCCCAGATCTCTTCATGAAGCGTGTTGAGCAAAATACCACCTGGACTTTGATGTGCCCTCACGAGTGCCCCGGTCTGGCTGATGTCTACGGCGCTGAGTTCGAGGAGCTGTACGAGCGATACGAGCGTGAGGGCAAGGGTCGTGAGACCGTCCGCGCTCAGAAGCTCTGGTATGCCATCCTCGAGGCTCAAACCGAGACCGGTACCCCATACATCCTCTACAAGGACGCTGCCAACAGCAAGAGCAACCAGAAGAACTTGGGAACCATCCGCAGCTCCAATCTCTGCACCGAGATTATCGAGTACACTGCTCCTGACGAGGTCGCCGTGTGCAACCTTGCATCTCTCGCCCTGCCCACATACGTCGACATTGAGAACGAGCGTTTCGACTTCGAGAAGCTCCACCAGGTCACCCAGACCGTCACCAAGAACTTGAACAAGATCATCGAGGTCAACCACTACCCCGTGCCAGAAGCTCGCAAGAGCAACTTCCGTCACCGTCCCATCGGTCTTGGTGTCAACGGTCTTGCTGATGCTTTCTTGGCTCTGCGCATGCCTTTTGACTCTCCTGAGGCTCGCCAGCTCAACATCCAGATCTTCGAGACCATCTACCACGCTGCTCTCACCGCCTCATGCGATCTCGCTGCCAAGCTTGGACCATACGAGACATACGAGGGGTCCCCCGTCTCCAAGGGCGAGCTCCAATACGACATGTGGGGTGTGACTCCTACTGATCTCTGGGACTGGGCCGCACTCAAGGCCAAGATCGCCGAGCATGGTGTCCGCAACTCGCTCCTCGTCGCTCCCATGCCAACTGCGTCCACCTCGCAGATCATGGGCTTCAACGAGTGTTTCGAGCCATACACCAGCAACATCTACTCCCGTCGTGTGCTCGCTGGTGAGTTCCAGGTTGTCAACCCGTGGTTGCTGAAGGACTTGGTCGAGCGTGGCCTCTGGTCAGACAACATGAAGAACCGCATCATCGCCGATGGTGGTTCCATCCAGCGCATTCCAAACATCCCCGATGACCTCAAGGCTCTGTACAAGACCGTCTGGGAGATCAGCCAGCGCCACATCGTTCAGATGTCCGCTGACCGTGGTGCTTTCATCGATCAGTCTCAGAGCCTGAACATCCACATGAAGGAGCCCACCATGGGCAAAATCACCAGCATGCACTTCGCCGGCTGGAAGCTCGGCCTGAAGACTGGCATGTACTACCTTCGCACCATGGCGGCGTCTGCGCCCATTCAGTTCACCGTCGACCAGGAGATGCTCAAGGTCGCCGACACGAACCTTGGCAAATCGTCTAAGAAGCGAAACGCTTCAAGCACATACACCGCCGTCAGCGCTGCGAAGCCCGCTGCCGCCCTCGCCGCACCCAAGCCGATGTACGAGAACAAGGAGCTCAAGGCTCCGTCCGTCCCAGAGGATGTCGTTACACCTGCAACTACTCCTCCACTTCAACCGGAGAAGCAGAAGAGGACTTTCGGTCGTACATCATCTGCTGTCGTCAACCCTCCTTTCCCAGCCGATCAAGACGAGGGTGAGAGCCCTGAAGTTCTTGCTGTCGACGGCACAAAGGCCGTTCCCAAGGAGGAGGCACTTCCCGAGCCCGCTCTCGCCGGCGAGAAGAAGGCCGACCAAGAGGAGGACGGCGAAGCCAGCGCTGACCGTGAGGGTGACATCTACGCCGAAGCCGTCCTGGCTTGCAGCATAGAGAACCCAGAGTCATGCATCATGTGCAGTGGTTGATTGTGATCACGAGTTCGGATGTAATGAGGAGGGCTTTCCTTTGTCGCTGGGCATGTAAATGGCGTTTATGACGGAAACGGGACCATGTTGGACAGATGGGATCTCGACACGGCGTTGTCGGAGAACTTTGCTTTGCTGTTTCTGTTTGAAGTGCCGCTAATCGTGGACTTGCTGCGTACTGTATAAGAAGTGTTTATCAATTGATTGTGTTCAAAAACTTACACTTCCACCAGAGCAATATTGCTTTGTCTTCGCTGGACCCTTGTGAACCCTGCTTGTTCATCCCCAGATACCCTGAAACATGGCGACATGAATCACGTGATACACCAAATCCTTATCTTGACCTCACCCCTTTTACGATCAATAACAAACTGCAGTCCAAGCGACGAGAAGCGACTGTGTGCGAGCAGTGCAGTGCAGGCGCGGTGGACGACGCTTTGCAATTTCGCGAGGAAACAGTGTCCAATCGCGACGTCGCTATTTGGCTGGCACCGCGAAAGTATATCTAAAAAAGTCAAAGACGAGAAACTTAATCTGCGAGAGATAAGATCGGAAGTAGATGAGAAGAAGCACTTACGTGGCGTATAGGCTTCATTCTCGCAGATCTAGAAAGTTCTATGCTTGACTGGGTTTTCTGGGTCGGCAGTCGTAAGGGAAGAGATTGTTTCGGGGCAAAGGTTCGAACTTCGGTCGTGCGTACCATGGATTTGCGATCGGGATTCGGATAGAAGGTGACGAGTCGATCATCAGAGATATGCCGAAGACGAGATTCTCCGTGCGGCACAGTGCTCGGAGATCGCGCAAGATATCTTCGGAAAGAAAATGTCCGAATGCGATAGCGCCGGCCAAACTTAGAGGGTGAACTCTGTCCTTGTTATGGGACAATGTGATGAGTATTCCTCACTAGATGGATTGCGTAGATTGTGGTCCAGTAGACGACCGTGCGGTTCCTGTTTCTGAGTATTTCGTCAACACTTGCGAGTCGGTTTCAATTGTCGGACTCGGTCCCCGGAGGTTGATGAGCAGCGTACCATGGATAGCGACCGGGCGCACATACCAATGCGAAGCCGAGTTCAATGCGATATGGAGGTCGCGGTCAGTGCTCTGCAGTCGTCGTCATCATCGCGTACCATGTAGAGCGAGAAACAATTGATCAAGAGTCCGGGGCACGCCTGATACCGGTGGGTCGCTTCAGAAAGACATCCGACAAGCGTCGCGGGTGGAAAGCGGAGTGGATGCGGGGGGCTATGGAGGGGTCTGGAGGTGCAATATTTTCAGTGCTTGAAGGGTGGTGCATGCGCTTCACGGGAGGGCTGAATGCCTTAGAGCATTCTAGTACCATGAGGCACTGATCCAGGATTAGGAACTCGCTTCAAGGTCCCGCCGATACTCTAGCCCAAGCAGTAGGAAGAGCGAAAAGTCTTCGCAGAGCCTCTTCCCGAAAATAGTACGCAGCTCCAGGCATAGGTGCAGTATTGACCGCAGCTCTTTCTGAGAGCGTAACATTCGGTGAACTCAGGCCATTCGCAAAAGACTTCCCGGTCGGTATGCCTGGCATCGAGATGAGAAAGCAGAGTTTTCACAGGTCTCTGCGCGGTCGTGCCACAGGTAGCATACCATAGTCGAAGTTTCATCGCCTTGCAAACCCTTACCCATACTTTAGTGCATTTCGGATCCAAGCTCTTCGCCGTCGGACAGATGTTTCAGCCCTGCCAATGCCGTCGACGACTCATGAAGTCATGGTGAGTCAATTTCCAGCGTCGAGCGTCGACTGTGAGTGGCTGGCAGGCATATCCCGGGTTGTTGACAGAGTACAATCCAAGCGATAAGGTTCAGGCGTTCCTGAAATCGTGTATGTGTTTTGTGGTTCAGGGTAGTCTGTTTGTTGGCCTTGGCAGACTTTCGACAATGTTTCCGGCAAGTATACGCATGATCGCTCCGTAAATCCTGTGAAGAGCCCGTGTAAGCAGATACCGCGGGACCTCCTTCGTCGTACCGCTCTCCGACTGTGCCGTCCAGCAGTATCTCCATCCCCTCAACCACGGTCGTATGGGTGAAGCGGCCAGGAGCCTCCAAAGAATGTGTTTCCCGTCGAGCTTGCGACGACACTGCATACCAACGGTACAATGGCCATCTTACCAGTGTCGTCGACCATGGAGCGCCCTCTCTTGGAAGACTGGGTGTTTCTTGCTCGCGTACAAGAGGGCGGCCCTTCTCGCTGTCTGTGAGGTTTCTTCTCCTCCTCTTCATAACTCTCTCACACATCTCTCTCACAATCTTACACACACCATACCAAAAATATGTCTTTCAGCACATCCAAGCCTGCTTCTTTCTTGGAAGCATTCCATTCATCAAACGGCAAGCGTCTCCAGGTCGACAGCGATGTGGACCTGGTCAACATCGTTGATCCACTGCCGTCGGACATTCTTCACGCCGAATCTCTCCATCGCTCTTCGAGCGACCATACCTCTGAGAGCTACTCTAATGGAGTGATTGCAATGCTTCCGAATGGGAGCGAAGTCCAGATGCGACGTCCTTCGGAATGGTTCACCAAGCAAGCCACCCTCACCAGGTCTGCCGCATTCCTTCACCCCGTGGTGGTTCTTCAGCACCATCCACAAGCAAAGGATCTCCTCTTCGTGGGACCTTTGACCTCGTGGGGTGGGAGATCACTCGGCGAGAAATTCGCCAACGCCAGCCAGGCGACGCGGGAGAGCATTGCAGCCCAATGGCTCTCCATGAGGACCGAAGAGGCCCAGCCATCCGAGTGCGACACCATCGACCGGTTGGAACACACTGGACCGGAGATGCCCAAGGCCTCGTACATGAGCCTCACGCAGGGTTTCTGGATTCCCTCATACTGCCTGGACACCTACCGCGGTCCCGAGCGCAAGCTCACCGCGAACTCAGTTCACCTCGCGCGATGGGCTTACACCCGCGCCGAGATCCATCGCCGTACCCACGGCATCTCACAAATGGTGCCAGAGTCTAGGGCACCTCGTCAGCTCCTGACGCCACCACCCTCGCCTCCATTTTCGGGACGAACGACCCGCTGCGATCCCTGGACTTCCGATGTTCCAGCTCCCACCACGCCAATCACTCCGGCGTGGAGACAACAAGATCGTCAGCGATCGATGAGTCCGAAGAAGAAGGAGATGATGGCTGGATCCTGGAGGTGAAACGAGACAACAACTCGTGAACAAATGTCGGCGCGTGGACCGTCGAAGAGGAAAGGAGCTTCGGCTCCAAGTCCACAACCAGTGGCCTTTACCAGCGCCAGCGCCAGCGCAGTCGTCGCGACGTATATCGACATCACATCGAGTGCCATCTCCGTCACATCGATCGGTTTGAGTCCCATCTCCAGCATCATCACCACCATCGCTAGCAAGTAACCCCACCACAATCGTATCAAGAGATGACAAGATTCGGAGAGCCAGAAAGGCGAATACATCAACATGCGCCTCGACGTGCATCAATCTCACATCGAAGCCCATCTCAACCGCATCTCCATCTCCACCACCACAATCACTGGCAAGAGGATCTGACATCAACGCACAGCACTAAGCCAAAGACCAGAGAGCCAAGCATACACATGCCTCGACATGCACCGAGCAAACCACAGTCGCTGGCACCACATCGCACCGCCATCGCATCAAAGCACGACGGGATCCGGAGGGTCTGATAGGCGGATACATCAACATGCTTCGCCCAGACCACAAGGTGAATGGCAAGAGATTCCGCTGCCATCACTCAAGTCCATGGCACGAGCCGCAGAGCCATGTAGACGAATACATCAACATGCTTCGCCCAGACCACACGGTCGATGGCACGAGATTCTGCTGCCATCATTGAAGTCCATCGCACAAGCTGGAGAGCCGAGCATGCCAACACACCAACGACCATGGCACAAAAGTCTTGACGATGGCTGGGCTCAGAACACATTCGAGCTCATCGAGTCAACACATCCATCATTGCTTCGGCGAATTATCCATCGGAGGGAAGAGTACCAGAGCGTAGACCAGCGGAAGGTCTCGGAGGAGAGAGAGCCTTGGAGGAGAGACGAATGGAGCAGAGGAGTGGCTTCGGATTGGATATCGGCGGATTGGGCGGTTCAGACTCTTGTAGATTTCAACACATGATGTCTTCTGATTCCTTTGATTCCTCTGTTCTCAGTATCTCCCTGCGCCAGTGTGATCGTCCTGTTGTGACATGTCCATTCGGTTCGAGAGGTATCCCGGGCATCTTGCTTCCGGTAGATTCATGATTCCACAAGAGGACAGGTCCGAATTTGAGATTTGAGGTAGCATCAGGACGAGATGATTGACCTGAACAGTGTCTTATAGGTTTCATCCTGCCATCTTACCTTGACGGCGATGCTGTGGCAGAAAGATGGCAGCTGTCCTGGCACGAGAGTCTCACCGTCGCTAGTGCTACCACAGAGACAGCGGATATGCCAGCGATAACGACGATCAGCAACTCGTCTCCCAGCCAAACAGAACAGCATTCGTCCTTGGTTCAGCATAATGTCTTCTCCTTTGAGGTCCCACTTTGGCTTCATTTCGCACAAATCTCTGGGATGGATTCGATGTGAAGTCTGTGACTAAGCATGAAGCATATCGCCGAACCTACACTCCGTAGCTCCGTTTAAACTGCACCGCTAAGCTTTGCAGTTTTCGCCGGAGCACTACGTTTGCTCAAATAGTTGGCCCGAAGGACTATCTATAATAGTGCGACATAAGTGTAGAGGTCTGCTGCTTTTCTTTTCTAGGGGGAGACCCCCTAGGACCCCCCTTTGCCTGCCGGCGGCGGTGTCGAGAGCGGAATTACGTGCAGACAGTCACGTGCAGGCAGTCACGTGGTTGGTACTTTTTCCAACTTTCGCTGTGAGCCAATCAAACCTTAATCCGTTTTTTCAAAAGCAGTCGACTACTATAGGCCCTTCGGGCCAATGAAGCATATCGCCGAGCCTACACTCCGTAGCTCCGTACAAACTGCACCGCTAAGCTTTGCAGTTTTCGCCGGAGCACTACGTTTGCTTAAATAGTTGGCCCGAAGGACTATCTATAATAGTGCAACATAAGTGTAGAGGTCTGCTGCTTTTCTTTTCTAGCGGGAGACCCCCTAGGACCCCCCTTTGCCTGCCGGCGGCGGTGTCGAGAGCGGAATCACGTGCAGACAGTCACGTGCAGGCAGTCACGTGGTTGGTACTTTTTCCAACTTTCGCTGTGAGCCAATCAAACCTTATCCAGTTTTTTCAAAAGCAGTCGACTATTATAGGCCCTTCGGGCCAATGAATGTTCCTGCCTCAGGCACTAACAAACACCCAGCCCCATGACTAGCAGCCGTGCCCTGAAGCAGATCACCACGCGCATATATCATTGTGCGCACACCCATGTCTTTCCACAATTGCAAACAATATGCTGAATACCACAGATCAGGCCAGGGCGACAGCTCTGGCGACGCCAGCGCCGGTGGCTGTATTGTCCGACGAGTTGTTATCGATAGTCTTTGACATTGTGAGCGCTTCAGCAAACGAGGGAGCATGGAGGCTAACAATCGCCAGATCCATATTACCGATCGCTCTATCCTCCTTGCCCGAGGAACTCGCTTTGGCGTTGAGCTGGATATCTCCGTTGTCTGCATTTGCAGCAGTGATGAGGACGCCGTGCTCGAAACACTGGACTTCTCCCGCCTGAAGCATCTCAAGCTTACTTGCGTGGGTCTTTTGCGAGAGACATGCGCCAGATCGAGCCGCATTTGCAGTCTGGAGATGGAGCTCAATTCAGGACGTGCCTGTGAATACAGCATGTGCTCGACCGAAATGCTTCCAGAGACGATCAAAGTAATTCTGATGTCACTGCAGAGCTTGAAGCAGCTGAAACAAATAAACGGAACGCTGATTGTTGATGACGGACTACTGCACAGTCTAGGGCCGGGATTGGAACTCCTCGCCTTGTATGAAAGGACGGCCTACAGCTGGCCGCCTCCTGCACGACCGACCCTGAGCGAAGGTCTGCTGTATCGCGTGCGTTCCTCATGCCCTCGCTTGAGGATACTTGAGCTTGATCTGCCCTACGCCGATGACGAGCTAAGCTTCTTCACTCAACCTGCCAGAAGAAGGTTCGCTCGTGCTGACTGCCAAGCAGTATGGAAGATTTCTTGACTGTATATCGGTCGCGCTCCCCGATTTGAAGATGCTCCGTGCTTTCCAGCAAATAGAGTACGCAGCTTACGCAGAAAACAGAGCTTGTCGAAGCATGATTACCCTGGCGTTGGTGGATAGAAATCTGCGGTGCTTACGGACAACTATGCTTGGCCTGGAGCAGTTCGAGGTGTCCGTCGCATCCGTGCCGCCGCGTCACAGTGATCGCTATATGCACGAGTATGCATACGCAAACAATGATTATGTTTAATGTTTGCCAGCGTCGATTTGTTGCCAAATCTGCAGGCGCTGCTTTGCAGCCGAAGATGCACTGTGCCAAACTCACAAGGGCACAGCAACGGGTCTCAGAAGAAACACTTGGAGATTCTGAGCGACTCTAGAAGACCAGGCTGGACAATACATGGATGCTACTTCAAACTACACCGAAGATTTACACATGGCCGGCCCAACCTTGCTGAAATTTCCGTGAGATGGTTGGCGACGTTGACCACTCAAGGGTGCGGGTCATCGGGCATGTGGACGAGCGGTCCATATCGCTTCGAAGTTCTGTGTTTCAGACCCATTCTGCCGTCGTTGGAGATTGTGTGATGCTTCGGCCGTAATACTGCTTCGATCAGTAACCGCTGCTTCATTGCAGAACACATCAGACACACCATAGGCAAGAAGGGTAAAGCTGTGCGCGTTCTTCTGCTTTTGTTCGGATGACAATTGCTTGATACAGCTCCATGAGTACCGCTCGTTCAGTCCACCTGGCAGGATTCCGGTCACTGTAAACATGTCAGGATCAAGCTAGACTGTGAGCTGTGCGCGCACCAGACCCTGCTTGGCCATTTCTGGGAACCATGTAGCGTGTACTGCTTCATGTAACACGGTGATGGACATGCAATCTGTTTGGTACGCTCCCAAAGGCAGTCGGTTCCAGTCTCTCGTTGACCAGCTTAGGCCCAGCGTCGGCGGCGCGGACAGTACGGCGGCGTTGTATCCCTGACACAGCATGATCACAAATCGTGGACCCAGCGTTCTCGGACCAGTGAAGTAGGTCTTTGCCATTTCCCCGGAGCCTTGAGAGCACGGCTGTGCGTTCAGGTTGTTGGCATTCGCACTCCGGATACTACCCATGTCGAACTCTGGATCTTTCTACAAACGGCTGCCTTCTTGTCTGTGGGAGTGATCCCATCCCGCAGACGCAATTCGCCACTGACGGACCAAAGCTATTCGGAATGGCGTTTGTTTTCTTCAAAAGTGGTCATATCTAATGTTGTTGCTATACGCTTGAGCTCGCTTCGATAGCCTCAATGTCCGAAATACGAGAGACGAATAATACTGTCGCTATGTCGAGAATTTCCCCATCTAAACAATAATCATTCTTCGGTGTTCTAGGCCTGTAAAGCAGGATCGCTCCGTTAGATGCTGGCAAACCAGCGTCCGCACGCCGTAGAACGTCGAGGAAATCCCATCGGACGGCTCGCCCCTGCTTTCTTGCAGGCATGAAGGAGGACGAGCAGCCAGTGTATTCAGCACAGGACGTACCCGAATTGCAAGCCGAGGCAGCAAAGCCTCCAATGCAGGCTTGACCTGACGCACAGTCCGAGTCGTTGCCACAGGCATTGAGACACGCAAATTGCTCGTCGCAAACACCACCGGAAGCCCCGACTCGGGCATCGCAGTAACAGTCCGAGGAACATCCGCCTCCTCCTAGAATGTCGTTTGGATCGTTGCAGTAGGGGAAGGTTATGGTCATGGTCGCGGTGGCTGTCTCGGTTGTAGTCTGCGTGGTGGTCGTTTCAACAGTTGTAGTGATAGTGGTCGTCGGCGTCACAGTTGATGACGGAGTTTGAGTGATGGTTGGGGTCGGAGAACATGGTGCTGCGACACTATTCCGTAGACGGCAGGAGAAAATGTGCGCTAGTCGGATAGGCGAGGGCTGATCTCGTTAACCTCGGGGATAGTTCCGTGCGTGAACCGTGACTTCCGGGAGACTTGGAGTCTACCGTAGGACACGCGCGCCCCCTCAGGGGCTTGCTAAATAGACAGCATAAAGATCCGGCTACGCGGCAGAGCTGCGTTGGGAGGGTGGAGCGTGGCTGGCCCAGGTCGTTCGACGGGTTTTGGAGGGAAGATGTTGCTTGGGGACATCGTCAGCTGCTGTGTCAGAGGGAACTCTGCGGCCGTTGGCAAGTTTTAGGGGGCGAGGGATGCATGGAAGAATGTCAACCGTGAAAGGATGTAGATGGAAAAGGAAGAAGATGGACGCATCGCAAACTTTTCTGTTCGGCGATTTGAGGCCTAAGATCCGTGGACCGAAGCAGCCATCCATCCCTTGAGCGCCCACCGACTTCACGAAGTCCCTGTATTGCTTGACGGTGTTGCGAAGATGACACATCCGCGCAGCTGGAGGAGACACCAGTTTGACATGGCCTTTATCATTCATCGTCCTACATTCGCTCGCTTTTGTAATTCGACATACCACGATCCAACTTTTTTCCCGTGCGTAGAATACAGACAGATGTCTGATCAAACATCAGCGCTCAAAGGAAAACACCACCTCGCCCCTTTCCCTTCCATCTACTCCTTCGATCCATTCGTCAAATTATTCGCCGTCATCGAAACCGGCACCGTATTCTTCAACACCGGCAAACACGCCCTCGCACTCTGCCTCGCGCTCTGCGCCAACACCGCGTCCATAATGACTAACGCCGCCATCGACTCCACAATCGGCACCGCGCGAGGGATCACACACGGGTCATGTCTGCCCTTTGCCTCCAACACACCCTCGTTCTCGTCGTAGGTCACCGTCTTCTGCGCCTGGCCGATGGTGGCTGGGGGCTTGAACGCCACGGTGAAGTACACGTGCGCGCCGTTGGAGATGCCACCTTGAATACCACCAGAGTTGTTCGTCGCGGTCGTTAATCTCGGGCGGGACCAGATTGGCTTCTCGGCGCCTGAGACGGAAGGTTCGACGACGGGTGCTTTGACGAATGGATCGTTGTGGATGGAGCCGGGGACTTCACAACCGCCGAATCCGGAGCCGATTTCGAAGCCTTTGGTCGCAGGGATGCTGAGCATGGCGTGCGCGAGGGTGGCTTCGAGTTTGTCGAAACAAGGCTCCCCGAGGCCGGAGGGACAGTTACGAATGACACAGGTAACGGTGCCGCCGATACTGTCGTGTTTGTCCCGGTACTCGGCGATGAGGTCCTCCATTCTCTTGCCTGCTTCTGCGTTCGGGCAGCGCACGGGCAGGTTCTTGTCGACGTCTATGCGGGTGACTTTGTCAATGAGCTCGAGGAACGCAGGGTTGGTGGAGGGAGAAGGGTGTGTTTTCGTCGCAGGGAAAAGATGCTCTGGTCCGACTGAGTTGGTGAACGCAACGATCTCCACACCATGTGCGACTCGTAGGTATTTCTCCGCAATGGCTCCCGCTGCGACTCTTCCAATCGTCTCGCGTGCGCTACTTCTTCCTCCACCACTACTTGATTTGACGCCATACTTCTCCAGGTATGTCCAGTCTGCGTGGCTAGGACGAGGGTACATGTCCATTGTCGAGCTTCCGTAGTCTTTCGGCCGCTGGTCTTGGTTCATGACCCTCATGGCCACGGGTGACCCCAATGTAATGCCATGCTCTGTGCCCGACTGGATTTCCACCATATCTTTCTCGTCGCGAGGTGTCGTGAGTGCGCTCTGTCCAGGGCGGCGGCGGGTCATGGAGGGTTGGATATCAGCTTCCGTGAGCTCGAGGCCCGGAGGCACACCGTCGACGATGCATCCGACGCTTTTGCCGTGCGATTCGCCATAGGTGGTGACGCGGTAATACTGGCCAAAGGTCGACATGGTGGGTGGTGTGGAAGAAGATTGCGGGTGCGGTGATGTTGCAATTGAAGAAGAAACAAGTGGATGAGTCGTGGTTTAAATGGGCACGAAATTCTGCGACTTCGGCGTCATTCATCTGCGGGCCAGATCCCTGCCGATCTCTCAGCCCACTTCGTGAGCATTCACATGAAAGAAAATCGACTTCACGTCGATCTAATTCGACTGGCTCCTTTGCACAAGGAAGACTGGCGGCCGCACAAGTGGCGACTTGTGCATGTGTAATTCACAGTCATAAATGAGGCTCACAGAATCACAAACAGCAACTCCAGAGCATGATCAATCGAGTGGAAACACATGAATTTCCTGCTGCGATACCGAAGCCTCACAACAACCCACAGTCTCAAACCCTCCACTCCCTTCCAGCTCATAGACTCATGCCTCATTCCGTCGCCAACCTCCCATCCCTCCCTCCTCAGCGCTCAGAGAAGAGAAGAGCGATCGAAAAGTATAGTATACAAACCACCACAGCCATCATGCAAACCGCATTTCCCACGCTGCCGAATTCTTTTTCCCTTTCCTTTCTTTCTTTCAATCAAAACACACGCGAACCCATCCCATCCCATTCAGTCTTCATATCGTATCCAAAGTAAGAAGAACACACCCCGTCTATATTCGAACGCCGGCGCTGTGCGCAAAATGGGAATTCTGGTACTGAAAAGCATAAGTCGCTCGAGAAATTTTCAGGGCGTCGTGTCGCGTTCGATTCGTGAGCCGGTGATGTGCTGGAGCGGAGTAGTGGCGGCGGGGTCGTGGTATTCAGAAGTCCTGCTTCAAGTCGCTGTCTTCATTCATCCTCCTCCTCATCAGTCCTCCCTCCTCGTCTCCAACGACCTCCTCCCCCTCCCCGTCTGCACTGTCCCTCGTCCGCACCTTCCGCATAGTGTTATTACTCCCACTCCGCTCACTCTTCTTCGACCTCATCGACAGTCCCGTACCTCTCCTCTCAGGAACCTTCTCCGCAGTCTCCACCGCCACAGCCAAGGCGTGCGGACTCTTAGTCGCCGACTTCCTGCGCATGACCAATCCGCCGTCGCTATCCGACGAGTCGTAGTCATCGGACAGCTCGCTGCTGAAAGCGGCTTCTTGGTCGGGACTGTAGCCTTCGTCGAAGGTGTCGTAGTTTTCGAAGTGGTTGGAAGGTGTTGGGAGGGTATCGTCTGAGGAGGTTTCGTTGCTGTGTTTGTCGGAGTTGACGCCGTTGGGCTTGTCGACGGAAGAGGCTTCGGACATGACGGATGGGATGGAGGGATTGGACATGGACATGGAGATCTGGGAGGCAAGATCGGATGAGCTGGAGATCATAGGTTGGCCCATGTGGTGGTTCAGTGGACTAACCTCGTCGAGTGAGGTCTCCGCGGTGGAGACGTCGGCGGCGGAGGAAGAGCGCGATTCGGTGAGACCATCAGGGCTGGGCGGGCAGTGATTGGCCTCGGAGGTCGGCGAGGTCATGGAAGTGGGCGAGGACAGAGTTGATCTCAGGGCTTCCTCCTCGCGATCTTTGCCTTCTCGGACCAGCTTGCGGACTCGCTCTTCATTGATTCGCTTGGTGTCCTCCACGCTGCTCTCCTGTGAGGCGCCCCAGACAGTATTGCGGATCATGCGGCCGACTGAGGCGACGGAGCTGGTAGAGCTGATCCTGGACAGGATGCCTGGTACTTCAGGAGCAAGGTGATCTGTTGTGGTGGATGCTTGGCGCGACCGTGTCGGGCTACTACGACGACTGGAGTCGGGTGTATGATCATCCCTCAGGGATTCCGGTGGCTGCACACGACCGGCCACGGTAGTTTGACTGACTGCAAGACTGGGCTCGCCGTGTTGGTCGGCAGATGCTATAGACCCGCGATCGCTGGAAAGCCCCCGAGCCGAGCGCCGACTTCTGCTCTGCTCTCGTATAGTGTTGATGAGGCGTCCTGTCCCGCCCAATAGTCCACCCAGATGGCTACCTCCAGGAGATGCAATAGCCGTTGGTGCGCTTGGCAGGCCAGGTGATGTCGGTGGGGATTCGCCGTTGCTGTCCCTATGATAGTCCGACTGCCTTACAGTACGCATTGATCCAGCCGCTGATGCCATCGTCATGGCGCGCTGGGGTGGATCTGGCCGAGATGGTGTTCTCGTTAGATTCATGTTGGCATTGTGAACTCGGGCGGCGGTATTGTCGAAGTACTTCTCATCCTTCTCTAGCTCCGGACTGACGGCCACGCTCTTAGACAGTGGATGCTCGTGATCTCGGGAAGCTTTGAGGGCGCTGAAGATGGATTCGTCACCAAACATGCTCTGTCGGCGAAGATCCTGGCTGATCGTACTGCTGGACGAGCCAGGCGACGGTGCAGGCGACGCATGATTAGAGGCGCTTGCACTGGAGTGCGCCCGCGAGCGTGTCGAGGATATACCCATGACTTTTTCCGTGAGTTTCTTCACGCCCGATCGCATGCGCTCGACCAGATTCAGAGGCACGACGGCGGTGTTGACATCCTCCTTAGAAACTTCAATCTTTTTCCCCTTCGAGTGACGACTTGGATCGGTTTCCTCGAGCCACTTGTCTTTATTGTTAACATCCTCAAGAACCCAAGGATGGTGTCGCACTTCCTCTAGCGTAATTCGATGTCGTGGGTCTTTGATGAGGAGACGGTGTAACAAATCCTGAAGTTCATCGCTGATGTCTTCGTAGATCAAATCGAGTTCTCCGCGTCGGCTGGATGCCGTTGGCTCGTACGCTCGGGCGTGCGAGGTAGGTCTTGATTTTGGATTGCTGTCCACGGGTTGAAGTCTCTTGTCGGGGATGTAAATCTCCTCGTCAGCGATCTGACGCATGACAACGTACTCTGAATCCACAAATGGCGTGCGCGCAAACAGCATACAGAACAGTGTGATGCCCATGGCCCAGACATCAATCGCCTTTGTCACAGGCACAGGTTCCTCGGTGGGCTCCGTGAAGCATAGTTCCGGCGCATAGAAAGCAGGAGTGCCGACAGTCTTTGCCAACTCCTTCGCCTCATCGTCCAGATCGTACGCCTCGCCTTCGCTGACGTCCTCCGATTCGCCATCGCGTACTGGTTTGCCCAAGTAGGACACGCCAAAGTCGGAAATCTTGACTCGATTGTCGTACGTTGCGAGAAGGTTGGGAGGCTTGATGTCGCGATGGACGATACCCTGGTAGTGCAGATACTGCAGACCAAGCAGAGTATCCCGGAATGCGACTCGACACTGTTCCAAAGTCATGATGGGTACATATTCCAGCTCAGGGTCTAAGTGCGAATCGAGTATCTCAGCAGCAATGCGAGAGAGACCTTCGGTGCTGCCTTTCTGAGATCCTCGAAGGCTACTCGGCAGACTGGCGACACGGCTGGGCAACGGACCCGCAGGTTCATAAGATCCGTACATGGTACCTTCAAGTCCAGTCAGGCTGAACGCACTGGAGGTGCGACGGGCCAATTCAGCTTCTGTTGAGTTTGGCACTGATATGGCAGAGGCAGAAGCAAGCATCCTGTCCGATTCCGCGGCCGACATGGCATGTCTCGAAAGGCTTGACGAGCTTGCCGAATTTTCCAGCTGATCTGTCGCAACAGCGCGCGATGGTCGTCGACTGTTGTCGGGATATGCTCTGGAGGTGACAGATTCACTGGTCATCGAAGACACGCGTGATAATCTATCGTCTTCATCGTCTTCGGTCTCGCTATCGCCGGCCATCTCAATACTCCAGTGAGCTGGGTTGTCACGGTGCATCAGTTTCATTTTGCGGAATGCCCGTGCTTTCCGTCTCTTCTCCTTTTCAAGACGCTTCTGTGCCTCTTCCACAACAGCACGATCTTCTGCCTTCAGTCGCTCGTCTTCAAGTTTGCATCTTTCTCTTTCATATCTTCGTGCCTCGATCATGGCGATATCCTTGTTGCCCTTCACCCGCCAGTTGATCTCTCCACGTTCCACCCATTCGAGCACAATGTAAACCTTCTTACGATTTGGATCGTCGATGACTTCCAGCAATCCCACAATGTTTGGGTGACGGGCCTTTTTCAAGATGGCAACCTCCTTTTTCACCTTGTCTTCCGTCGTGCCAAGTCGCCCCAACTTTCGTCGTTTCGAGAATCGCTCGACAATCTTGATCGCGACAAAGGTCCCTTCGGTGGTGAGGTCACGGCCCAGCTTGACTTTACCATGCGTGCCGCGGCCAAGTTCGTCAACAATCTCGTAGTGATTGATCAGCTTGCGACCAGAGATTGGGTCAACATCGACGTCTGCAATGTGGGTCTCCTTCGGTACATGCTTGTGGGTGAAATGCAGGAATGGACTGGCGTAGACGCCGCCGGATGTCTCTGACGACTCCAGGGCGGGCGCTGATGGAGGTCCTGCGAATTGAAACAAACCGTGACTAGGACTTGCCGGTGATTGCTGTGCCGAACGAATACCGCCGGGATGTTGAGAAGCTATCGCAGAAGCAAATGTGCGCACTTGGTTGGTTTGGGCCAGGGTCGGTGGTCCTGTGCGATATCTTTGCACGTACGGCTGTTCATGCAGAGCAGCCAACGATTGATTCGGATAGGGCTTCGGTGAAGGGTAGTATCGTTTCTCTGGGGTGTATGCCGGCCGAACGGTCGCTGTGCTGTCCGTACTTTCCACGCTAATGCTTGAGATCGTCGTGTGGGGTTCTGGTCGTTGCGAGGGCAGAGCGATGTGTCCAGTGGCGGTCGCATCACTGGAGCTGACACTGGCTGTCGAGGAGTTCAGAGACACATTCTGGAAATGGTCGTGAGTCGGTGGCCGGATCGCCGTCGCGGGCTGCGGTGTGAAGTAGTCGACGCCGTCGCCCGCTGATGCGGCCAGCGCTTGTCTCGCAGTTGCCTCTGGAGCAGTTGGAGTCACCGCTTCCACAGCAGGCGGCATTTCCGATCTCGGGGTATCTTCCACGTCTCCTGCATTACATTCTCCTCCTACGCCATCTTCCCTACTCTTCTCCTCTGTATTCAAAAACTCTGTCGACATGGCCAACCCGCCCCCACCTAGGCTCAGGCTCGGTGTCGGAACCTTCCTCCGGTGTGACGCAAAATCGCCCACCGTTTCTACCCACACTGACTCCGGCTGGACATTGATCGTGAATTCGGCCGAGGATCAAGAATGAGCGGAAAGGTCAACCGCTGTTATCATTGCAGGTAATCCTCACGAATGACGCCAAGACGAAGTCGGACTGGTCGAGGGTCGCTCGAGTCGTTGAGGGGTATTGATGCGCCGCGATCGGAGGACGAGGGTGTGAATCGAGGGAGAGGGCTCTGTTCGTGACCTGCGCACTCGTGAAAGAAAGTCAGCAAAGGGAGAACAGAATGGTTATTATGGAACGAAGGAATGATCGAGAGCAACATCCAACGGGCAGCAGCAGAGAGTGAATCCTCGAGGGTAGCGGGACAATTGCTGGGAGGTTCACGCAGGCTCGGTCCCGTCTCGGATAGCTCAAATCTACTGCACGCCAAGCTTTCTCATCACGGTTTGAAGTGCTGATCGCAGTAGTCCAACCACGAACCTGACCCCAGCATGCTGGATGATGAGCTGCGGACGCCTTGCCGAGTCTGGTGGGAGGAGCCATGATTTACGCATTCTCTCTCTACAAGCGAAGTGCACCTGCGTGCGAGCAATCGAGCAGCATCCACTTGGGTTCACCACCATGAGGTAAAGAGCGTGAGCCGCTGGTGAGCGAGCGAGCTGCCGGCCTCATGCTATGCATTCAAAAACGCCCGTCTCTGTCGGGCACCTTATCGCCTACCTGCGTTGTGATTGATTACCACTCCGAACCACGATCTTGGCCGCAGGACGATGGGCATTTGAAGACGACACCCATGTCTTGAATCCCAACCGCGGCGGGCATCCTCCAGGCTCCTGGTTGCGCACTGTCACTATCGGGACTTACAGCGTCATCGCCGAGTATCAAGCATTTCGATTTCCCAACCTAATTCAACCCATCATCATTGCGACTTTGCGATGAACGCAATTCCATCGGTACTACTTCGTCAAGTTGGGCGTTCTGCCCACCAAAATCGCATTCCCAAAGCTGGGCGTTAGTTCTACCGACAGTCCCAACATGTGAAGCGATGCGGCTGCACTTCTTCAACAGGGCATATACTCGCAGATCTCTCTCCCATACCCTGCTCAAACCATGCTCCCACCCATCGAGACATGATCTCATCGTGGATCTCCTTTCGCGATCGCGAGAAGGCCATGCTGCGCGGCTGCGGCGAAGCGAGTCGCAGTCTTCATTCCTCCCTTTGCATCACCGTGCCATCATCACAGCGCAAAGTACCTACATTTGCCTATTGGTACTTCTGAGCTTGGACCTCGGATACACTACGGCCAGTGCCTTTCCCGCCCCAGCTCTCGTCCACAAAAAGAATGAGGAAAACGCAGCCCAATTAGCTGCAGCGTTCCTGTCTGGGGCAAGCGCTAGCGCCATGCACCTGCGGAGAGTGTCGTGTGTGTAATAAGATGAGAGAAAAGCAAAAGGACAAGAACCACGGAATAGTGAGCGAAGTTGATACATTGTATGATTATTGACGACCAGGAATGCATGCGTTCCCGTTGTCTTGAAGTTCGAGCAGAGCCTCAACAAGGTCACCACGAACTTACGAACCATCTCACCACCTTGCCCGCCTTCGATCATCCCCTCTTCCTTGATCCCAACCTGCATCTCTACTCTACATCGTACCTTGTCGCTACAGTGCAGCACCACCAGCTCCCGACGCAGTCACGCAAGTTTGCCGCTCATCATCAGCCGGCGAAAGATGGCTACAGTCCACTGGTCACTGGTCTGCAAACCCCGACCTCCTTCGACTGCTCGCTCCAACCGACTAGCGAGAAATCGACCAGGGAGGCATGCACGAATTTCTCAATGCGGTCTGTCAACGCTGATGAGCCGAAGGCGGGCATTCGAAAGCCAAGGCAAACTCATGGACAACTTGCACGAGTTCGGCATGTGTTCGTGTAGCTACCTGGGCCCCAGATCATTCAATCTCACTGAATGCGATTGGGGAACACTCTATTCGCCTGCTACGAGTCGCCTGTCTACAGGCAATGTACAGTAGCTGCTGACGGCCAAAGACAGGTGAATTCATGCGAGACGTCTCAGCAGATTGGGAAGGCGAAATGTAAATGTCGGAGATTTTCGCCAAATGAAGGGGCGGAGAACTGTCCAAGTAGGATGCGCGTGCGTGCCGCGTGGTTGGCGGCGTGATGAGACACAATTTATTTACACCCGCCGATCTTGTCCAAGCACTGGTCTATGGTTGCTTCCAGCTTTCCCACAGACTACCTTACCCCTCCCACGTGTGCCTGTGAATCGGATTCTCGCTGCAGTCAGACGTCTGCATTTCTGAGCGGGCACCCTCAACCTGCCTGTTCGCATCGCTACCATTCCCTGACCAACCCAACCAGCAACGAGAATCCATCGACCAATACAATAGCTCCATCGCCTTGAATTGCCGTGTGTGTGCCGGTGATCCAGAATATGGCCATGTGGCCATATGCGAGCTGGTCTGCCCGCATTGCTCTACACATCATCGCGATTGCACGTGCATGCTCGCTAGCCGACCTTCATCAGCTGCCGCGCCTGCCGCGTCAAACCACCACGAGGCCACAAGCTGAGCCATCATCAAATGCTTGGCTGCGGTGATAGCAATCGACAATCCACCACCTTCCGTTTAGATATTGGAATCCACGACTGTGAGTTCGTATTACCCGAGCGGGTGCAGCCGCAGAAATCTTCTCTTTGGGCACTGAAGAACATCCTCCCATTCCGCGAGAGTACCTCAGCCTTCAACTCCCATCCAACAAAGCCTCATCCTCCTCCCGCTCCCGTCTAAGCTCCTCCTCATCTTCCCTCTCCCTCACATTCGCCGCCTCCACCAACGTCGTGCCCTCTATTCCCGCAGCCTCCACATCCCCGCCCCCATGCTTCCCCTGCTCCGCACTGCCATTCGCAGCACCGCCCTTGGCCTTCTCTCTCGCCACCTCCTGCTGCCTCGCAATCCTCTCCCTCACGAGCCTCGCAATCGCATTATCCGTCCTCACATTCAACACATCCAACTTCCGATCCAAATCCCTCTTCAAGTCCCAATTCGGCTTTTTCGGTCGTAATTTGAACAGATCCAGCGGCTTGTCCGCTTTCTCCTCTTCTTCCGCATGACGACGAGTCTCCAAGGCGAGTTCGGCGGCTTTCTTCTCGAGGGTTTCTTTTCCCTCTGAGGGTGCGGCTTCGAAGCCGAGTTTCGCGCCGCGGGTTTCGGCGTCGTAGTTTCGGCCGGAGAGGTATTTGGTCGTGGGATCTGTGTCTTCGGATGGGATTGTGTCGTTGCGGGGAGATTTGGGTGCTGGTTCGAGCGAGTCGGAATGGGTGTCGGGGGTGTCGGGTTGTTTTCGTTTGAGGGACTTTAGTTGGGCAAGGCGGGCTTTGCGGTCTTGGGCGGCAGAGCCGAGAGCTTGCATTGATGCCATGTTGGAGTGAAGGTCGTGAATCTGGTGTTCAAGGTGAGGTGTGTTGTGTGAGAGCTATACCTAGGTAGTCTGTCTTCAAGCAAAAGTTCAGAAGTTGCGACCAAGCTCACACTTCCGCGGCGTAGGACCCAGGTCCGCGCGTGCCAAAAACCTCAGCTTCGACTTCGCATTCGAGTTCTCACATCCACCGGCCACAACGACCCGCGCATGTCACTCCAACGCGCCCAGTCCTGATGTCCGCCTATGCCGCCATGTCTGTTCACATTACGCTCGCTTCTTATCGGTAGTCGCAGCCTTGCCAGACACACGACTTCTACCTTACCTTTTCGCCAATCGCAATGGCGACCAATTCTGCGACATCACGGCACCGCTGCCGCAGAAAAGTCCCGAGATGATGGAGATGATGGAGATGATGGAGAACTTGTGATTGCCGGGCCAGTTCCACCAGAAGCTACGCGGGAGGAGCTCATTGCCAGATTACAAGATCCTCCTGTCGAGAAGAAGAAAGCGGAGCGTGCTCCACAACAGCGAATTCAGCCTGAGACTGAGGCCGGATATGGTGGGCCTGGGAGTTCCATCGAGGACGGCACTTCTACTGGCGATGTGGTGAAGGCGGTGAGCGAGGGCTCGTGCTCAGTTAAGTCGAAGAAGCTTGGACACCGTCGGGCAGCGCAGGCATTCAGCGAGTCGCAAACGTCGCAAACCTCTGCTGGTGAGAAGTCGACAGCGGGAAAGCTTCCAAAGCCCGTGAAGGCTTCTAGACGAAAGCTCGCAGGCGACAGTCCTGTTGGGGCGCAGCCGAAGAAGAATGAAGTCGAGGACGCTGGCCAGACGGAGTGTTCTTTCGAGGACGCGATTCCTCCTGGCGAGACAATGAAATCAGTGGAACAAGCTGCAATGCGCACAAAGAAGACGCTGTCAAGAAGTGCAAAGTCAGGGAGACTAAAGCATGAACCCAATGCTCTTGCGAACGCGCAGTTGAAGATTGAGGACGCTCACGAGACCGAGACTCTTCTCAAAGACGCAGCTTCTGCTGGAGATATGGTGGAACCTTGGACTCAAGATGTAAGGCGCTCAGGTAACCAAGAGACACAGCAACAACGTCGTCCGGCGCTCCGGTCAGCCAAAAAGCAGGAGTTCTCGCAGAGCTTCGATGGGCAGATTTTGCCGCCAGAGATATGGAACACGCTGTCAAAGAGTGAACAGAATACTAGACGGAGGCGTTTACAGAGCCATCGTAGAGCGCAGACGAAGCAGGCCGAGGACGCGAATAAGATCGAGCCTCCCCTCGACGATGCAGGCTCTGCTGGTACTTCGATCACAACAGCTTTCACGCGGAAACTCCCGCAAAGAGACCCAGCTTTAGGGACCAGTTCGAGCGAGCGAGGCTCAACGGACACAAAGAGACTCCACGGCGGCAAGCGCAGACCATTTCACAACAACGTATCGGCCAGTAGAAGACCCCGCTTTCGTATACCATCCGGCAAAAGTCTCCGAGATGCTGTGAGGTCGCAACACTGGGATGTGGAATACCGTAAGCTGGACATGCGCTATGCCGAGAATTCAACAAACACCTATCTCCAGGATCCTGGCCCGCCGCGAGTTATACCTGGAACTGAGGCCATCGTTATGTCCATCCGCAGCCGACTACAGAAGGCTCGAGAAATGCGGGAAATGGACGAGGATTTGGAGTCACGTTCAGATACGGGCGCATACACCAGCCTCACTGCTTTCTTACTCCGCAGATCGTTCTCTTGGCGCAACTTTCTCCATCGTTGGAACAGCATCGCTTTGTGGTTCCTATATCATGATCCTGAGTATGCGATTGACTTCCTCGCAGCCAGCAGCGCGTCGAAGGTCTTTCCACTGCGTCAAAATCTAGGCTTGTCAATACAGCATCTTGTATTGCACTTTCGTCACTGCCAGGATGAAGAGACCAGAGATCGCAATATGAAGAAAATTGCGCAGACGCTGCCAACTTTCCTGAATGATCATGAGGTCTTACGACTGCACTTCACTCAGGGCGGGACGATCCGGCATCTGATGCCGTATTGGACTTCGGACCAGATTGATGCGTTGTGGCTTGCCATTCAACAGGGTCGACTTGTGGTATTGTGGCATACTCTCTTGCATCTCGCGCGATATTTCATCGACAACGACCAATTCAGCACCGGTCTGGATGTCATCCTTGCCGCCAAAGCCAAGGACGCTATTGTCGACTCATACGCGTTCCGCAGCAGTTGTGCCCACCTGCTGCGTGTGGCCAGTACCCAACCCTCGGGCTTGCGAGTGACACTTCGGTTGGTGGACAACTTCGTCGCCATGGGTCTGACGCTCAATCTTCAGATGTGCAACATTGTCATCCTGAACGCTATTGACGCCGGCGATCTCAATACCGCCTTTTCGTTGTATCGCTCCCTAGTTCAGAACGGGCTCGAAGCTGATGACTTCACTTATGGCATCTTGCTGAAAGGCTGCCGAGGAATCGATGATGCTGATGTGCTCAACGAGACGATCAGGAGTGCCATTGGGCACGTCAACGTACAAAGGAACGAGCGCCTCGCAACGGAGATCTTGCATTGTCTGAATCTCTTCCACACCAAGAAAGATCCAGAAAATGTCTTCAACATCATCGCCGATGCATACACTCAGCTCTTCGACGCTCATCCTCTCCGTCTTCTCGGCGTGCTCAAGCAACCTCTACCATCCGGAGTCGTACGCCGCATGGCTCCCTCCCAGTACGTCTTGGGCGTAATGCTGTCAGCTTACCTCAACCACGTCCACCGCCAGACCAAAACCCACCACGCCGCCCGCGAAGTCTACGACCGCTATCGCGAACTCGTCCTCGCCGGCACCGAGCCTTTCGCCTCCAGCATCTCAACAGACTACCTCCCCAATCTGTTCCTGCACAGCTTCATCCGTACGGAACAAGGTCTCCTCTCCGCCTCGCAAGTCATCAAAGACATGCAGCGTCCTACGAAAAACTCCAATCGTGTGAAGCAATGTCCCCCATCAGTCCAAAGCTGGACCATCTTCGCCAGTGGTTTCACGCGCCACGGCAAGATGGAACTCGCAGAGCAAGTCCTGACATACATGCGCAAGAAAAACCTCGAACCCGATGCTGTTACTTGGAACGTCCTAGTCAAGGGGTACGCTGCGCGACAGGACGAGGTGGGATTGCTGGCTTCGCTGAATAGATTGGAAGACGGTGGGCATGAGTGGACTCAAGCTACTGTCGCTGGTATGAGGTGGTATAGGAAGCAGGAGCAGTTGGGAGAGGTGTTGAAGCGGAAAGAGCAGAAAGCGCTGGAATTGGACTTCGTGACGGACTTGAAGTCGCAGCTGACGGCAAGGTTTCAGGAGGAGGATGATCAGGGAAATGTGGAGTACAAGCCGCTTGGAGAATGAAGGGTGGTGTATGATAGTGTAAGACATTAGATGTAAATGCCAAACAGTGCAGCCACGCTCAGCTACCTCCACCAACATCTCAACTCACTCCTTCATCCACTCCTACCTACCTCCCGGCGGCGCTCCGAAAACGATCGGCATCCCTTCCTTCCACGTCGTCGGCCCACTCGGCGTACCTCCATTCTGCGGCACCGGACTCTTCACACTCGCCACAGCCGGCGGACCAGCCTGCACTCTCTGCGGCATGGGCGCGGCAATCGGCTCACTCCTCAACGTCG
The DNA here is from genome assembly GCA_000983655.1 of Zymoseptoria brevis. Classification (NCBI taxonomy): domain Eukaryota; kingdom Fungi; phylum Ascomycota; class Dothideomycetes; order Mycosphaerellales; family Mycosphaerellaceae; genus Zymoseptoria; species Zymoseptoria brevis. The sequence goes on along the minus strand of JYJE01003840.1, from coordinate 11,220 downwards.
GCGGCAAATGCTGCTGAGTCTGCTGAACCTGCTGCTGCCTCTCCCTCTCCCCTAGCAAAGCATCCTGATGCCCCCTCTGTAGCTGCAAGTTCGCCATACGGGTATCCAAATCCCCTTCCATATCCTGCGCCTCCGTACGGCGAGCATAGACGAAATTCCTACATTCGTCTCGAAACCGGGTCGTGATGGCGGAGAGTTCGTTGTAGAATTTGCGGCCCTTTTCGAGGTTGCCCATCAAATCTTTATACGTCGTATACGCGCCCTCGAGATTTTGCAGCGCGGTCTCGCGTTCTTTGGAAGAGGTGTCTCCTCGCTTGGCGTTTTGAAAGGAGAGGTTCATTTCGCTAACGCGGGATAGTAGACGGGATTGTTCGGCGTCTTCCTTTTTCAAGTCGTTTTGATCGATGTCGTATTTCGTCAGTCGTTCGTCGAACAGGGGTTCGAATTGCGAGGCTTGCACGGGCATCATGGGGAACTCGCGTTCCAAGCGGGCGGCTTCGCGGAGGAGGTCGGAGTTGACGTCGTCTTCTTTGGCTTTGACGCGGAGGGCTTCCACTTTTTTGCGGCGCCGGGTTTCGAGGCGGGAGACTTCGTTGAGGGAGGCGCGGAGGGCGTTGGCTTCGCGCTCGACTTTGGCGGTCATGGTTGCGCGGCGGGAGGAGGGGACGTAGTCTTCGAGATCGCGGTCGGAGCCGGCGAGGAGGCGGATCAGGCTTTCGTTCTCGCGAAGGCGGGATTGGACGAGCTTGTCGGACGTGTCGGCTTGGCGGAGGTAGCCTTCGATATCGGTGACTTGTTGGTAGAGTTGGGGGACGATATCGGTGCCGGAAGGGCGATTCCAGCGGTCTGTGCCGAATTTTCGACGGGCGGCTTCGTCTTCGCCTGCTTCTGTGCGGAGGAGGTCGATGCCTTCTTGGTAGAGAACGCGGTTGTTGGCTTTGAGCTTCTCCGTGTCGGCGATGGTGGCGTGGAGTCGATGCACACCATTCGATTGCCGGACTTCGTCTGCGTGGCTGGCGAGTCCAGGTGGGAGGCCAAGAGGCTTCTCAAGTGCTTGCAGAGATCCCGGTAGATTCAAACTTGATAGCATTTCGTGTATTCGCTGTGTCATCGCTTCCAGTTCTGAGATTATTGTGTTGTTCACCAGTCGGTCCCTCCTGTCGGCGTATATCGAAGCCGCAACATGTACGCTGTATGGCACGAGCTTCGCGAACAGCGGCTTTCCCAATTCTCCACGATCTCCGAGCATCTCCTGTGAGTTGGCAACCTCATTCGGCACCCTCGCCTGCACCATGCTCGCCCGGTCCAACGTCTTCAGCTCGCTCTTCGGCGGTTCTGGGAGCAGATATATTGTATCATTGTCCTTCTCCGCCCTCTTCAAATCCTCCGAAACCCTGTTCTTTAACCCAGTCAGATCGCCCAAGACAGCCTTATTAACGTGTCTTGACTCTCCCAACGCCAGATTGACACAGTTCAGACTGTCCCTCAGCCTCGCGACCTCTTCTCCGTACTTCCTCTTCTCCAGAACGTCACACGCCGCTCGATATTGTGCCGCCGCCGCGAAGTGGTGATGCTTCGCGTTCATATGGTGTATCCACTCACTCCGCACACTCTCCGATTTGACCGACCATTCGTTCGCCTCATTGTAAAGATCACTGACTTTGGCCGCCAATTTCGCGATAATGCTATCCTTGATCCCGTCCTTGACTGCTTTCTGCCAGAAGCATTCCTGCGCTTGAGCGAGCATCAACGCTTTCAGAGCTTCGAGTGTGGGGGTGTCCATATCTTCTGGTGGTGTGGACTTCAAGTCCGGTATGACGTTCTCGTTCAAGTGGTGGAAAATTCCCGCTGCAAAACAGAAGTTGTTCGCGGCGCTCTTCAGGCCATCCGTCGTTGCGCGGTTGGAGGATAGGGCGAGTTGCGAGTACATCGCTCCGAGGTTGAAGAGGATGTTGGCGAGTTCGAAGCGGAGATTGTTCTCAGTATGGGCTCGGGTGGTGTGATAGCCTAGGGACGGATACCATGTGAAGTCGGCTCCTATCTGGTGGTCATATCAGTGTCGGCCCTCGCGTCCTGTAGTGTATCATCTTCTCTTACATCCACCGGGAACTTCCCACCCATCCAGACCAATTGTGCTGTATACGCCTGCAGTTTTCTGACTCCACTGGAGTGCGGTTCCATCGAAGTGACAGCATCTTTGCGCAGCTGATCGATAATCTCCAAATCTCTTGCAAAAGTGTCCGGATGTTGGTCGTACTTTGTCGAGATATAGTTCCGTATTGCCTCCGATAATTGTAGGCTGTGCGTCCTGCGGAATGGAATCTGAAGAATGTTGCCGGCCTGCATGGTCGTGTTCGTTGACCAGGTTCAGGGTTGGCGGCAGAGGGTGTTTCGTACGATGCTGTTCACGGGTATCTGGGAGGCATGATCGTCGTCATTGTCGCCGTGGAGATGTCATCGACGTCTGGTTGGAAGTGCGAGTTCGGAAAAGAAGACGTGTCTGCAAGTTCTTGTTTTATTCCAAGTAAATCCGTATAGTCTAGCTCCAAGACAAGTGAAGTCATTCTCCGACTTCCAGGCTCCACCATCACAGTGGGGCAGAGCACCTCACCTCATGGCCCCTCACTCTACCGACGTGCCCGGTCCCTGAATGGGATGAGCAAGTTGTCTATTCCAGGACAAGTAAACACTACGTTAATTAGGAGCAGCTGCTGTAGCACGCAATACAGATTCGCCTCGTGTCCTCTTCTTATTACCAGCGATCGCCTTCCTTTGTCCTCTGACAAAACAACATCGACATTACAAATCCACACTCAATAGCAATAGCAAAGCCGACCTTCACAGTCTCGAGAGCAACTGTCCACAACAACTCAACGACTTCTCTCACCAACCCAAAGAAACACCACTACAATGGCCGAGACACACACCTACGAATTCAACGTCACCATGACTTGCGGCGGCTGCTCCGGCGCCGTTGACCGCGTGCTGAAGAAGCTCGACGGTAAATCTTTCCTAGAAGCTCTTGCCTCGCTGTACACATGCTGATCGATTGTCCGCTCCGCTAGGTGTCGACTCCTACGACGTCTCCCTCGACACACAGACCGCCAAGGTCGTGACTTCGCTGCCTTACTCGACGGTGTTGGAGAAGATCCAGAAGACGGGAAAGAAGGTCAATTCAGGCAAGGCGGATGGGGTGGAGCAGAGCGTGTAGATTGGCGGACGGGAGTGAGACACGAGCACATGGACACGCGAAGCTGAAGGAGGCGAGACGGCGGATCAGGCCGGACTGCGGCAAGGTGCTTTGCATGGAGGTCAAGTCAACATCTTGTGGAAAGATGGCAGATCGAAGATGGATCTCTGTTACAACGAGGAATGGTGTGCTGCGGATTCCCGACAAAGAGTATAATCGGAGTTGACGGAAGTTTGCATTTCACTTTCACACTCTTCTTCTCACGCAGTTTCTTTCACTTTGCCTTTCCAAGGTCCATGACACAGCTTGTGGAGCCGAATTGGGTGTTGCGAATTGCTCATGAGCGTTTCTTGGAGTCGCCAGGAGTCTGTGAGACTTCTCGAGCACTTCGAAATGTGCTCAAGCAGAAAGGATGTATCATACCACTCCAGACATTGCTGGATGCGGGTCTGGTCTTCCTTTCCTTTTCACCCGGCTCCGAATCCTCCTGATACTCATCTCATTATCACATCAGGTGAGAGATTCCCCCGCACATTTTCAAGGTCGGAGCGCTACCTTGGAGGCTTCGACGCCACACATGGCTCCCAAAGGGCCCATGTTGCGCCAGATCGCGATACATGGAACGATATTACCCTCAACCAGTGCTGATGTTGCAACATACAGTCGAGATTCCGACAGACTGAGAATTGGGAGGAGGAAAAGAGATCTGTATTGTCCTTCAACTTAGAAGGGCATCGAATCGGGGCTTGCCGGGCCGTGGTTCATAATAATGCTTCTCCATAAAGCCCTTATGCACTCATTACCAGAGATGTCAGCGTTGGAAGAGGGTCTGGGATGGTCTGGGAATTTCCATGTCACGCCACTTCGGACAACATTAATTGCCTGGTCTGGCTTAGGAAATAATAAATACCGGGAACGAGATGGCTAAATACCGGTCTCAGCCCCCGTAATTAGCAATAGCCTACAACCTAGAATTAGTCGATTTCCTTATACTAAACAGGGCCGTGCGCGGGAGTTAACGCGTGTCGCGTTACCTCTACTAATTGTCTACCGCTTTTGCCCTTATTGCCCTCGTTTCGTATGTCTTATAACGCTCTTAGCTCTTGTTTAGTAGCTAATAGCTCTAGTATATTTAACCCTTCGAAGATTATTATCGCCGCTATAGGAGCGGTAGGAGGAGCTGTTCCTATAATAGTCGTAGAGTAGTAAGGATAGTAGTAGAGCGGTCGGTAGTAGAGTAGTCGATTCGAGCTTAGCGGAGTAGCCGATATAGTCGTATTAGTAGAAGGAGTATAAATTCGACAACGGTAGTAAGGACGTAGAGGACGTAGAGGACGTAAAATCGTTT